>JAAAWM010011924.1:0-124933 GCA_036873465.1 Thinopyrum obtusiflorum | reverse complement strand
ATCGGTTGCGGTCATCGAGGGTGATTCCTCGTTCACCACTCCCGATAACGACGTTGTCGTGCAACACCTCAAGTGTGAACCCATCGAGGGTGATTCCTCCGAGTTCACCTTGACAGATACATCGAGTAGGAATCCAACGAGGGTGATACCTCGGATCCCTCTGATGTTATGGACACACGGATACTTGGACTTTATAACTGATACTTGGAAAGGCGGGTCGACCATGAGGGGTACCCGCGAATGATGGGAAGTTACCCATGAGTTAGTTACGAGGCGCGGCCGGGCATTCCTAGCCCTTGCAGCAAGTCCTCGAGACAGGGCGACGGGGTCACATCGATCGTGAGTCTCTTCTCATTACCGCAAGCCACTAATCCACTAACGATTTGGATATTTGATCCGAGCAGGCCTCTGGCCTGATAGCACTAACCATCACGTGGGAACAGTTATGGGCACTCAGCATCGTAGCATCAGCCGAAAGCTCTGTCAGACGTCCAGTTTAGCATTGCGGCACTGCTGGGCCGGCGCCATCCATGTATAGAGGTGGTACCGAGATTCACCCTCCTCGCAACGACCCGGAGTGCACAGGGCGATGGCCCAAGACCCCTGAGCGCTTAGGAGGTAGACCGGCGGGGACCTCTCTGCTAAGCTGTAGGTAGGGTTGCGGTGTGTCATTTGGCCGACCCCCCCCCCCCCCCCCCCCCCCCCCCCCCCCCCCCCCCCCCCCCCCCCCCCCCCCCCCCCCCCCCCCCCCCCCCCCCCCCCCCCCCCCCCCCCCCCCCCCCCCCCCCCCCCCCCCCCCCCCCCCCCCCCCCCCCCCCCCCCCCCCCCCCCCCCCCCCCCCCCCCCCCCCCCCCCCCCCCCCCCCCCCCCCCCCCCCCCCCCCCCCCCCCCCCCCCCCCCCCCCCCCCCCCCCCCCCCCCCCCCCCCCCCCCCCCCCCCCCCCCCCCCCCCCCCCCCCCCCCCCCCCCCCCCCCCCCCCCCCCCCCCCCCCCCCCCCCCCCCCCCCCCCCCCCCCCCCCCCCCCCCCCCCCCCCCCCCCCCCCCCCCCCCCCCCCCCCCCCCCCCCCCCCCCCCCCCCCCCCCCCCCCCCCCCCCCCCCCCCCCCCCCCCCCCCCCCCCCCCCCCCCCCCCCCCCCCCCCCCCCCCCCCCCCCCCCCCCCCCCCCCCCCCCCCCCCCCCCCCCCCCCCCCCCCCCCCCCCCCCCCCCCCCCCCCCCCCCCCCCCCCCCCCCCCCCCCCCCCCCCCCCCCCCCCCCCCCCCCCCCCCCCCCCCCCCCCCCCCCCCCCCCCCCCCCCCCCCCCCCCCCCCCCCCCCCCCCCCCCCCCCCCCCCCCCCCCCCCCCCCCCCCCCCCCCCCCCCCCCCCCCCCCCCCCCCCCCCCCCCCCCCCCCCCCCCCCCCCCCCCCCCCCCCCCCCCCCCCCCCCCCCCCCCCCCCCCCCCCCCCCCCCCCCCCCCCCCCCCCCCCCCCCCCCCCCCCCCCCCCCCCCCCCCCCCCCCCCCCCCCCCCCCCCCCCCCCCCCCCCCCCCCCCCCCCCCCCCCCCCCCCCCCCCCCCCCCCCCCCCCCCCCCCCCCCCCCCCCCCCCCCCCCCCCCCCCCCCCCCCCCCCCCCCCCCCCCCCCCCCCCCCCCCCCCCCCCCCCCCCCCCCCCCCCCCCCCCCCCCCCCCCCCCCCCCCCCCCCCCCCCCCCCCCCCCCCCCCCCCCCCCCCCCCCCCCCCCCCCCCCCCCCCCCCCCCCCCCCCCCCCCCCCCCCCCCCCCCCCCCCCCCCCCCCCCCCCCCCCCCCCCCCCCCCCCCCCCCCCCCCCCCCCCCCCCCCCCCCCCCCCCCCCCCCCCCCCCCCCCCCCCCCCCCCCCCCCCCCCCCCCCCCCCCCCCCCCCCCCCCCCCCCCCCCCCCCCCCCCCCCCCCCCCCCCCCCCCCCCCCCCCCCCCCCCCCCCCCCCCCCCCCCCCCCCCCCCCCCCCCCCCCCCCCCCCCCCCCCCCCCCCCCCCCCCCCCCCCCCCCCCCCCCCCCCCCCCCCCCCCCCCCCCCCCCCCCCCCCCCCCCCCCCCCCCCCCCCCCCCCCCCCCCCCCCCCCCCCCCCCCCCCGCCACACGTCCCTTGCATAGCGAACATGCAACCTTCCCCCTCCGGTTCGACTGTCCGAAAAAGCCAAACACTGGGAATACTTTTCCAGATGTTTCCCCCCCTTCGCCAGTATCGCCTAGTACTGCATTAGGTCACACCTAGCCTCGCGTATTGCCATGTTATGCTTTGTGCTGCACTTGTTTCCTATGTATTTATTATTTCTTCCCCCTCTTCCCATCCGCTAGACCCCGAGACCACTGACGATGGCCTGAAGATCGACGACCCCTGACGACCTTGCCTTTGCCGCCGAGCAACCAGGCAAGCCCCCTCCGAGCATCCTGATATCGCCCATTCTAATTCTCTCCTGCTTGCATTAGATTTTGCTACTATTACTGTCGTCCTATATTCTGCTGCATAGCCTGTTTGTTGTAACCTGCTGTTGTTACCTACCTGCTTATCCTTAACTGCTTAGTATAGTCTGGGTAGAAACCTATCAGAGACCCCCACCTTGTCCCTATTTGCCCCACTGGATCATCAGAAGACTCGGACGATGAGATGGACAACCAGGCCCCGGCACCGCACATCACTTCCCTCTTAGTTGCTCGACGCTAATGGGTTACTATCGAGTGCCGAGGGTGATACCTCGTCAGCACTCCTGATGATAGCGTAGTAGGTTAGTTAGTTGGTTGTGGTCATCGAGGGTGATTCCTCCTTCTCCACCCCCAATAACTACGCTGTCGTGCAACACCTCAAGTGTGAACCCATCGAGGGTGATTCCTCCGAGTTCACCTTGACGGATACAGCGAGTAGGAATCCAACGAGGGTGATACCTTGGATTCCTCAGATGTTATGGACACACGGATACTTGGACTTTACAACTGATACTTGGAAAGGCGGGTCGGCCCTGAGGGGTACTCGCAAGTGATGTGAAGACGGGTTAACCTGGAGGTTACCCGAGAGATGAATATGAGGCGTGGCCGGGCATTCTTAGCCCTTGCCGCAAGCCCTCGAGACGGGGCAACGGGGTCACATCGATCGTGAGTCTCTGCTCGGTTCCGCAAGCCCCTAGTCCACTAACGATTTGGATATTTGATCCGAGCAGGCCTCTGGCCTGATAGCACTAACCATCACATGGGCATAATATGGGCGTTCTACATCGTAACATGAGCCAAAAGCTCTGTCAGACGTCCAGTTCAGCCTCGCGGCACGGCTGGACCGGCACCATCCTTTAGTGGTGGAGCCTGGATCCGCCGTGTGCGCAATGACCCGGAGGGCGAGGGGCGATGACCCAAGACCCCCTTGTGCTTAGGATATAGACCGGCGGGGACCTCTCTGCTGAGTTGTAGGTAGGGTTGTGGTGTATCGTTTGGCCGAGGCCGGGCATGGCCCAGGAAAGTGTGTCCGGCCGGAGTTAAGCGAGCGTGGTGGGTAAGTTGGTGCACCCCTGCAGGGAAGAACACATCTATCGATAGCCGGTCCTACGGTAAAGGACACTCGGAGTTGTATCCCGAGCAATACAATTAGAACTGGACCCTTGAGACGATACCTGGATATGTGGCTCTGGGATTGCTTTCTCGCAGGGAGTCGAGGAAGGATCTCTGGGTGAGGTTGATGACACTACTGGACAGTATGGCTCTGGGATTGCTTTCTTGCAGGCAGTCGAGAAAGGATCTCTGGGTGAGGTTGAGACTTGTTATTACTGCTACTTTATACCGTGCTGATCTACTCTCTTCTTTTGCTGCAAGACCGCTGAAGATGCTAGTCTTCGATAGGACTAGGCCTTCTCTCTATTCTGGCATTTCTGCAGCCCAGTCCACATATACAACATCCCTTTGATAATGTTGCATATGTAGTGTAGACCCTTGCTTGCTGAGTACTTCGGATGAGTACTCATGATTGTTTTGCTTTCTTTTTCCCCCATATCCGTTTGTTGCAACCAGATGGCGGCGCCCCTGAGACAGCTGCCCTGACGACGACAACTACTACTACTCCGAGGATGGATACTTCTACGAGTTGGTCGACGACCAGGAGTAGGTTCGGAGGGTCCCAGGCAGGAGGCCTACGCCTTTCGATCATAGTTTTTGTTTTGTCCCGCCTTTCTAAAGGCCTTTCTGTTTCTGTTTTATATCTGTACTCAGATATCTAACGCTTCCGCTGATGCTTGTTTGCCAACAAGCTTTTGTATTCGAGCCCTCGAGGCCCTGGCTTGTAATATATGCTTGTATGACTTATTTATGTTTTAGAGTTGTGTTGTGATATCTTCCCATGAGTCTCTAGGCTTGATCGTGTGCATTTGCGTGTAGGATTAGTGCACGATTGAGCCGGGGGCGTCACAAGTACTATCTTGTTTATGAACTCTCCTAACCACACTTTAGAGGAGAAATATGCTTATGTTACTGATTATATTTGTGATGTGAATTGGCTTGTGCTCCTAATGATTTTAATGAAACATATATAATTGAATTTGCTACTACTACTTGCAATTCTTATGAGAGGAAGAAATAACAGCCCTCTTTATGTCTCCAATATACTAAAATTGCAAGAACTTACTTTTATCATGCACTGGTCTTCTCTCTATGTTAATGATTTATTCTTGTATGAAATGCCAATGCATAGGAAGAGGGTTAGATTTTGATCTTACATGATCTATGATATCTGGTGCTCTCAGCTTAGATCTAAGAAACTAATAATTAAAATTGGCTTTGATATCCCATGGGATCCTGGTTGAATGAGCAATATAGGCCTAGCTATATGGCTTTAAGGAAAGCGATGACACGGAGGCGACCCAATATTAGGTGTTGTATATTAAGAGTCATTAACCTATATTTTCTCAATAGAAATTTCAAAACGAAAAAATATATAGCAATTTTTTGAAAAGAAAAGTGACTGAGGAAGGTGAGCATGGTAGAAGTGGCGGTCGACCTTGAACTTTTGTTCATACCCATGGAAGCTTTGCAAATCTTTTATCATGAAAACTTTTCAATAAAAATAAATAAATATCTTTGTGTATCACAAATGTTGAATATTAAATAAAGTGCCAAGAATTGCCATTAGCATAAGAAGATTCCTTCTTGATTGTTTCACTTGCATTTTTCAACAGCTTTGCTATGAGTTTTTGAATTTTAACTTTCTTATGGAAGCCCCTAAATTCATGATTTTTTTAGACAATATGAAATCATAAGTTCTATGTATGTGATAATTGTTTCAGAATTTTTTGTTAAGTATAATTTCCTGTTCACAAATAATCTTTGCTGGCTGTACTGTTAAAATAGAATTATTGTTTGCTTGTTTCTAGACTTTGGATGCTTTGTTTTTGGATTCTTATTCGATCATAGGAGTTCAATCATATGAATATTTCCTGTAGCAAGTGATTAGTAATTTTTCCCATGAGTTTCTACAGCACAAACATGCGTTGGTTACTATTATTTTGTGGACTAACCTTCTCACATAGTCATTTTAAGTTTTTTGAAGAGAAAGTTTTTTGTGATTTATGGAAACCATCATGATGAGAGGAGATGCAGGACCAGTAAGAACATAAGCTTGGGGATTCACCCACATCCCTACAATTTTCTAAATAGGTCTCAAGCTCTAACCTTGGGGATGCCAAGCATCCCCACTCTTCCTCAATAATTCAATATGACTTTCATAAACATATTTCTTTAGTTATCTTCATTATATGTGTAATTTCTTGGAGCATCAATTTTTACTTTCCAATATTGAATAAATAAACATCATGATTAGAGGATGGGATATGGTGGTGCAAACAATTTACTCTATGAACTTCACTTATATCTTTTAGAGTAAACCTGAAATTATTGCTCTTTTCTCTTCACTTATATCTATTGAGCAAGATGCTATTGAATTTACTTATCCTTCTATTGGTCCTTATTTGGTTTTCATTTTTGTCTTTATTATTTTCCTTTTATTTTATTCTTATTTGATTTTCATTTGCTTTCTTATTTGGTTCTTATTTGCCTATTTTGCCATTTCAAAAAATCAAAAAGATTTTATTCGTTCTTCTTTTGATTTTATTTGTTCTTATCTTTCAAAAAACAACAAAAATATGTTATTGCTCTTGGTTTTCTTGCTTTATTTTTTTACTATTTAAAGTTTAGAAAACCATGAAAATATTTTCTATTTGTTTTGTTTTCTTTCTTTTCTTTTCCTTTAAAAAGCTAAAACCCAAAAATATTTTTCTTTTCTTGGTTTCTGGTTTTCTTTGCATTTGGTATTATGCTTCTTATTTTCTTCTTGTTTTGGAAAATGAAAATACCAAAAAGATTTATTTTATTTGCATCATTTCACTTCTTGTTTTCTTCTATGAAAAAATAACAAAAATATTTTCTCTAATTTTTTAATCAATGGAACTATTACTTATATCTTGTCAGAGCATTATGATATTGGATCTACTACTCTTTAATCTTCACTTATATCCTTAGAAAAAATTTATGGATGAATTACTATGTACTCTCTTGTACTTCACTTATATTTGTTGTGAGTGGAACAAGCTTGCCCTTAATCTGTCAAAATACATGCAATGCTATGGTTGTCCAAGATCTTATTTTAATCAACTTGGGAGTTATATTGTAAGAAAAAAGATCAAAGAGTATTAATTGGTAAATTAAGTTGAACCTTCCATCTTGTGTTAATCTGTTAACTCCCATTGGAGGATAGGTGATTGGCTTGTCACATGTTCATGCATGTTGAAATATCTTAAAATAACCTTTATGCTATTCAGATTTCAAGTATTAGCATCATGTTTATGTTCCCACTCAATAAAGTAACTATTAAAGAATGCATAATTTTTGTCTTTATGTTTTCTAGTTGGTCGCTCCTATTCTTGTGCTAGCCGTCATCCGTACTAAGCATAAATTCCACTTGTGCATCCAAAATCCTTGAGCTGAGTTTATGCCAAATGTGTCCACTGTACCTACCTATCTATATGGCCGAGTAAGGCCATTCCAAGTAAATTGTCATGGACACAACAATCAAAATGTTCTCAATTTATTTTCTTTAATGATGTTTTCAGGAATTGTAATATATTTGATATGCACAAACTGTTGATGGTGGTTCTGAAAGGGAAAAAATATGTGGGAGAAGGCCAACCAAACAAAACATTGGAGGACAGGCCTGGCAAACAAAAATGAGTGAGAGGGAAGACCTCTTGCTCACAAAAATGAGACCAAATAAAGATAGGGGAAAAACCCCTCAAATGTGAAAAGATTGAATACCCGGCACCATCATGAGGGGCAATGGATAGCTTATATGTTCCACTTCATCAAAACTAGAGTATTAACCTAAAACTATGGTTGTGAAGAGGTGAGCCAACTTTTCAAAAACTTAAGTGCATGGCAATCCCTGCTTCCCTCTATGAAGGGCTTATCCTTTTTTACTTTTATATTGAGTAAATTTCATCTTTCTTTAAGCACCAACGATGAGAGCATGGGCATCACTATTAGCTTTATATGAATTTTGCTAATAGTAAATTGTTGAGTAGTGCATGAGTATGATGATTCATTTTCAAATTTGTATACCAGTGATCATCTAGAATTGAATGATCTCAATGCAAATAACTGCAAATGAATGTTAAAGACTAGCAAGATACTTTATTATCACTGAATGTTATGTTCATATTAATGCAATTATGCGTCATGTTATTAGATTATAATTCTCTATGTGATCAAAATATTGCTCATTGATAGAGTAGCATTTCCACATAAAAAATTATTTGTTGGTTTATCATCCTAGATGCTCGAGGATGACCAAGGATTAAGCTTGGGGACATTGATATGTCCTAAAGGTATCTATAATTTTTGAAGTGTTCATGCCATTATCTTATCAGGCAATGCAAATTTCACATTTATTTGGACTAAGCTACTAAAACTGGCCAGAAGGGGAGAATTGCATGTTTTATATTTGTGAATGCCCAAAACTGCCCGAACTCAAAAAAACATGGAAACAATCAGGCATCAATATTTTCCCAGATCATGAGGGCACACAAAATTAGGCAGCCAGATGTTGGAGATTTGTCCTAGAGGCAATAATAAACTTGTTATTATACAATTTGCATGTTCATAATTATGTTAATATTTCTATGCTAGAATTGCATTGGTTCTTGATGTGAGATATTGAGCAAAACCTAATTGCATGTGTAGAAAGATAAACACCAAACGAATCCCAAGTCAGGCCTCTGGACTAGCTCATGTATTGTTAATGGTTCTGTTTTCCTGGCCATGGCCATAGTTAACGTAACAAGGATGCCGGCAATAATGAGAACACATTGTTAGGGTAACAATAGTGTTGGATAGACCCAATTTAGGAGATACCGCGAGATCACATCGTCCATATATTGTTTGTATTTCCTTATAATGTGTTAACGTGTACATGCATCCTTAGACCATGAGAATGTCATAGACCCAGATACCACTGGGTTACTTTGGGGTTGCCAAATGTTACTCAATAACTGGGTAACTATAAAGATGACTTTTGGGTATACCGAAAAATATACCATGGTGCTAGATATGCCAAGACTGGGATTTGCCCCTCCGGCGATGGAGAGATACAATCAAGGCCAATTCAGCATTAAAGTGTCCAGCATCGCCTGGGCAGGTACTATGACTAAGAAGTTAGTCATGGGGATACCAGAATACAGAAATGAGATAAGAGTACAAACCGGTAGCGAGGATAACTAGGTATAGTGATCAAGGAGTTGATCATGGGGGTACCATCAAAGTTTCACCTCAGGTTGTGCAATGTATCTTCAGTAAAAAGGAAATGTATGCGGTAATACAAGGTTGGCTCGACAAAGAGCTTCGATGATATGTGGAATTATTATGGGTGTCCATATCCCGCTAATAATTATTGACCGGAAGCTACTTCAGACATGTCCACATATGCTTGAACCTATAGGGTCACACGCTTAATGATTAGTGGCATGTTGGAATGCTATGACATAATGGGGAATGAGAGAGAATGGTTCTGCTACTTCTTGAGCTTCCGTTGGTTTGTCCCTTGAAGAGGAAAGGGTGATGCAGCAAAGTAGACATAAGTATTTCCCTCAGTTAGAGAACCAAGGTATCAATCCAGTAGGATAAAACGCACAAATCACCAATACCTGCACAAACAATCAAACAACTTGCACCCAATGTGATAAAGGGGTTGTCAATCCCTTCATGGTTACTTGCAAAAGTGAGATCTGATAGAGATAGATGAAACTAAACAAAAGATAAAGTAAATATTTTTGGTATTTTTGGTTTATAGATCTGAAAATAAAAGATTGTAAAATAGTAGATCGGAAAGTAATATGATGGAAAATAGACCCGGGGGCCATAGGTTTCACTAGAGGCTTCTCTCATGATAGCAAATAATACGGTGGGTGAACAAATTACTGTCGAGCAATTGATAGAAAAGCGCAAAGTTATGACAATATCCAAGGCAATGATTATGAAATATAGGCATCACGTCCATGTCAAGTAGACCGACTCCTGCCTGCATCTACTACTATTACTCCACACATCGACTGCTATCTAGCATGCATCTAGAGTATTAAGTTCATAAAGAATGGAGTAACGCATTAAGTAAGATGACATGATGTAGAAGAATTAACTCACGCAATATGATGAAAACCCCATCTTTTTATCCCCGATGGCAACAATACAATACATGCCTTGCTACCCCTACTGTCACTGGGAAAGCACACCGCAAGATTGAACCCAAAGCTAAGCACTTCTCCCATTGCAAGAAAAACCAATCTAGTTGGCCAAACCAAACCGATAGTTCGAAGAGAATTACAAAGATATCAAATCATGCATAAAAGAATTTAGAGAAGATTCAAATAATATTCATAGATAAATTGATCATAAATCCACAATTCATCAGATCTCGACAAACACACCGCAAAAGAATATTACATCGGATAGGTCTCCAAGAACATCGAGGAGAACATGGTATTGAGAATCAAAGAGAGAGAAGAAGCCATCTAGCTACTAGCTATGTACCCGTAGGTCTAAGGTAAACTACTCACACTTCATCGGAAGGGCAATGGTGTTGATGTAGAAGCCCTCCGTGATCGAATCCCCCTCCGGCAGGATGCCGAAAAAGGCCCCAAGATGGGATCTCATGGGTACAGAAGGTTGCGGCGATGAAAAAGTGTTTTCGTGGATGCTTCTGGTGGTTTGGGAATATATGTGAATATATACGAGGAAGATCTAGGTCAGGGGGTCACCGAGGGGCCCACAAGATAGGGGGGCGCGCCCTACCCCCTCGGCATGCCCTCCACCCTTGTGGCCGCCTCGTGGCTCTTCTGACTTGCACTCAAAGTCTCCTGGGTGTCTTCTGGTCCAAGAAAAATCATCGCGAAGGTTTTATTCCATTTGGACTCCGTTTGGTATTCCTTTTCTGTGAAACTCACAAACAAGGAAAAAACAGAAACTGGCACTGGGCTCTAGGTTAATAGGTTAGTCCCAAAAATAATATAAAATAGCATATTAATGCATATAAAACATCCAAAACAGATAATATAATAGCATGGAACAATCAAAAATTATAGATACGTTGGAGACGTATCAGGTTCCAAAAATGTTTCGTGTGATCTCAAAATTGTTCCGGGAGGTCCTGGAGTGTCTCAGTGATATCCGCTAGTGTCACCGAAGGTACCGGAATGATTTTGGAAGGTGACAGAAGCTTTTGGAAGGGTCTAAAAGGTTCTAAAAACTTCTAGAACATTGTAGAAGGTTCCCTATGGACCATACCCTCCTCGCTTACTTGGAGGGCATGGCAGCCCATAGGGGCCGAAGTCAGTCGGCCCCCTAGTTACTTGGGGGGGGCAAGCCAGCCAAGGAGGAGTCCTAGGAGGAATCCAACTCCTCAGGTCGGCCAAACCCTCTTGGCCCTCCACCAATATATAGGTGTGGGGGTGCACCAAGAGTAGGCACAACAAGCCTTTGGCTGACCCCTTCTCCCGTGGCAGCCACCACCTCTCTCTCATGTAGATCAGATCTAGATCGCACCATCACCAAAAGGCTATTTCTTCTCCTTCTCATAAGTTCCTCATAGTTTTTCTGTGCTAGTCCACAAAGTGGTGTGGTGCCTCTTATTCGGTACACGTGGATACCTTGGAGGCATCTGCTACTTCAATGCTAGATTGGGTGGATCATTCCAGCGGATACTCTTACGGCTGGGAGATATAACCTAGCTGTGGGAGTCAGCAGTCTTCACCAATATCTTCTCTACTTTTGTTGTGCTGAGTTGATAGTTGGTATAATCTCATTACCTGTACCTCCATACTGATCTTGGGTTTGATCTTGTGCACATTTTTTTTGTTTTACATAGCACATTCCCCTGCACCAGGGGGCACCAGGGCTCCACTCACCCTGGTGGCGCATCCCAGACCCTGGACGCGCCAAGTGGGCACGTGGGAGTTGTAGATTTTTTTCCAGGGATGCCCCTCTTGCAGACCATGCATGTGAAGTTTTATTTCCACCATAATTGTTTATTTTTCAGAGTTATGGATCTCCGACAGGAGATAAAATGGTGATGGGAGGCAAAAAACAGCATCCAAAAAAAGACTCTCCCAAAAATTAGATCCAATCTCCGAGGAGGCTCTAATCATCCACAGCTGAAGCCACGAAAACTACAGGGGAAACAACTCTCCTAACTAGGGGACAGTGGAAAGGAAGAATAAGAAGGATGGGGCCCCTTCCCCCTCTCTTTCGGTGCCGCTAGAGTGTCATCTAGGGAACCATTATCACCGCCAAAGCCTCCATTGACTTCACTACTGTCTTCATCGCCATCTTATTCCTTAGACCAGTGGCTTCTCCATCCACAAACCTATGTAATCCATTGGCAAACTTGACATTTAATGCTATTAATTATTTCCGCATGATTTATTGCATCTCTATGTCGAAGTTTAAGTAGTAACTTGTTCGATGGCATAGGTAAAATAGTATGAAGATTGGTTGCACTATTATTGTTGATTTCTATGCAATCATTTGTCGATTTTGTATGAGTGGATGCATACATTATGAGAACAAGTATGGTGTGCAATCTATTATAATGAATTTATGAGGTTACGCAGTAGTGACAGAGTACCAATCCCTAAGTCTTGAAGTTATGGCATATGGTAGTGCGGGGACCCTATATTTTAAAGCTATGATTGGGTTTACCTTAAAAATATTCAGTATTTGTGGATGCTTGCAGGGGGTTAAATCATAAGTACGTGTGAGTCAATGGTTTTGTAGCATGTAAGCTTAGGCTCCACCCCAGAAATAAACATGAGCTTCACTTATGGAGGGAAACACAAAGTCCATCTTACTTAATGCTTGTCTACCCATGTTATGAGAGTACCTTGAGGTGAGATTGGAGGGAAATCACATTGGTAGATTATTGAGATGCATATTTTGCATTGCCTTTAGACTTTTTCCCGCTATAAGAAATACAACCACTTTACCACAAAATATAAATTTGCCTGGAACACTTTCTCCCATTGGATACCACACACTTTCTCCACAACTGCCACACACAGACAAACACTCATTCTCCTTTAATTTTGTAAACTAATCAATAATAGTACCTAACTTTTATTTACTTATCTACACAAAACAACAAACTCCTTTTAGAATGTTGTGTAAGTGAGATAAATAACGTGAGAGAATAGAAAGCCTACCTTTAGCTCATATGGGGTATCAAAACTCAATACTTCCACATCCATATTTCCAAAGTGCTACCATTATTATCTGCACTTGGGGAGTATCAATTAACTAAGTTAATGAAGTTTTGCTCTCCGCCCGATAGTATCGGGTGAACTCGGTTCGAAAGTACCGAACAATGTCTCAACAAAAAAATTGCTGATTAGTTGGGCACTTCCAGCGTTGACATCACCTGGTCCGACCAAAGTTTGAAATTTGAATGTTCTGGGTAGGAATTGTTTGGTAGTGCTGATGAAACAAAGGTTTTCAAGTTTGCAACTTTGTCCAGTAGCTTCGGGGATTGATCATCTGGTAGTATCTGGGTTGCAGTAAAAATGTTCCTATGTATAAATAGAGTAGATTTTTAGGAAGGTTTATCATTGATAGAGACTATGGGGATCCTTAGTGATTCTCTTCGCATCCAATTGGCAAACACCGTGGCAATAAAAGTAACAATTGGATGCATTTTAATAGAAGTGTGCATAGCAACATGAGTCCTAATCATAGAGAACGATAGATGATGATTGGCCTTGTGGTGGTGACCTTGTCACCTTGTATGAGCAATTGATCTAGGACCTAGTGTTCAAGTATGAATTGGATCCTATGAATCAAGTTCATCTTTTAGCACCTTTTTTACCCTAGGGATTAGATATTTAGCTCACTTTTGAACTTGCAAAAGGTTATCTCATCAAGGGGCTTGATGAAGATATTAACAAGTTGTTTATCAATCTTAACATGCTTGAGGACAATGTCACCATTGGAAAAATGATCTCAGATGAAGTAGTGATGAATGTCTATGTGTTTGGTTCAGGAATGTTGGACAGGATTGTGGGCAATGTTGATGGAACTTTCATTATCACATAGAAGTTGGATGTGTTTGAGGCAAATTTCATTATCTTTGAGTATTTGCCTCAGCCACATAAGTTGAGCACAACAAGATCCGATGGAAATATACTCGGCTTTGGTGGTGGAAAAGGAAACATAGTTTTGTTTCATAAAGAACCAAGAAACTAATGACCACCCATGAAATTCCCAATTGCCGGATGTGGATTTTTTATCGACCTTGTTACCAGCATAGTCGGTGTCCAAATAACCAACAAGGTTTAAAGAAGATCCCTTAGGATACCGTAGCCCAAAGTTTGGATTAGCAACTAAATATCGACAGATCCTCTTAACCACCACTAAGTGAGACTCCTTGTGAGATGCTTCAAATCTTGCACATATGCATACTCTAAGCATAATGTCGGACCTAGAAGCACAAAAATAAAGCAATGACCCTATCATGGAATGGTATACCTTTTGATCGATGGCAGAGTTGTCATTGTGAGGTCGAGCTGTCTATTCCTTGATACCGGGGTCCCGATCCCTTTAGCATTCTGATGACAAACTTCTTGATCATCTCTTTCATGTACTTGGCAATCATCACACTTGTGTTTGCCATTCTATCATGTTGGTGAATACTAGGGAGTAGTCATCACACTTGAATGTTTTGACAAACTTTTCTTTATGGGTAGCATTTTTAATTCCTACATGGGTTAGTGTGGCAAAGGGACCAAAAGAGAAGATATCCAAAGGACATAAAATGGAATCATATGGTTAAGTGTGTCCTTGGATGAGTCAATATTACATATTCCCATTAACTTTTCCTTTAGATTTGAATCTTATAAGTGATGCTCCTTGAGAATAAGCATAAATATAGAATACCTTCTCCTTGCCGGTAAAATGATTGATGCTTCAACCAACCTTTGTTCTCCACCAGCGGAGCCACTCTACAAAACAATGTTACTTGTTCTTTGGTACCCATGCCATCTTGACACCACATGTAGGGTAGCAAGAGGATTGGGTGAAGGTGAAGATCTATTAGGGGTAATAATGTTCTTGGGAACCCAAATAGCCTTAATGAGTGACTTCTTGTTGCTACGACCCACATATTTGGCAAGAGGTTACCCATTTTGGTCCTTGCTAAAAGTGTACATGGGGTTGAAGTCACAAGGAGCATGGTCATTCTAACCACAAGTACCCTCAAATTTGAGCGGATCAAAAGTTACTATTTGACTCACAAATTGTGTCTCGGGGTATTACTCCAGATCCCATGGATCACCAATTGACTTGAATTGGCGGATAAGGCCAACACCTTCCTTCCGAAAGTTTCACTTTTGATTGCTCAATATCTCATTGAACTTCTCACTTTCTTTGTGGCACTTGAGGATGCCATTTGATAAGATCTCCTTCAACCAAGAATTTTCTTGCTCAAGTGTAACTTGGCTAGGTGGAAAGTAACGAGAGTCAGTAATGACATTGGATGAAATAACATGGGAAGAAGTAGCAATGGCTGCAATGACCTTAGGAGTTGAAGTGGATGTAAGACATTCGGCACATTGACAAATGACTTGAGTTTCCGCTTGTGGTGTGAACTATTGAGTAGCTCCAAGTTGCTTGGCCATGTGAGAACCATTCTCAAATCGAAGTTCTTCATTAATAACCTTGAGTGAGTCATGATGTTGCTTCAACATGAGCATATCAAGAATTAGCCGCTCATGATCTCGCACAAGCTTCTTATGAATCTTGCAGAGAGTTTGGCACTTTGACTTGAGTTTTTCGTGTTCTCTAGTCAAGGCCTCATTCATTTTCATCACATTAACAAGCAGCCGTTCTTACTTTTCATGCACTTTAGCAAGTGAATCATTACTAAGTAAGTCATCCTCCTCCACATCTAGGAGATCATCCTGGTCACACTTTGAAGTACTCATGATGGATTACCTTGGGGCCTTTAACCATGAAGCTCTTGCAAGAACCGTCACCTTCATGTGGGAAGTCCAACAGAGACTTTGCTGGCTTTGATGAGGCAAGTGTGATCCCAGTGACGCCTTCATGATCACTCTCGGACTCTGAGTAGGAGCGTGAATGAGAGTTGGAGTAAGACTCAGAGCTAGATACCCATGCATCGATGTTTGTGCGAGAC
Source organism: Thinopyrum obtusiflorum (assembly GCA_036873465.1). NCBI lineage: Eukaryota > Viridiplantae > Streptophyta > Magnoliopsida > Poales > Poaceae > Thinopyrum > Thinopyrum obtusiflorum. The sequence continues at coordinate 109,220 of JAAAWM010011924.1, read as the reverse complement.
TTGCGCTTGGAGTATCTTTTGATGCATTTGCCCATCTTGTCCTTGTCATTGTCCCTCTGACATCTTCTCTCCATCTCTATCCTCCTTGTCCCTCTTATCACTTCTCTCTCTTCTTTCTCTCCATGAAGAACCTCCATCTTTCATGAGTGGAAGAGGACTATTGGTGATTAAGTATCCAAACTCACCACAATTTTAGCAATGTCTTTGTCGTAGGCTTGACCTTGAATCATCATTTCTTCCCCTTGAGTAATTGTGCTCATTGGACTTGAAGTTGTCTCTCTTGTACATTTTATTGATGTTGCGGGGCATAAGATCAATTTCTTCATTAAACACTTCCTTGATGTGTTCTCTGCTTTAACCATTGGGGGAATCAATGGCAGCCTTATAGGCGCCACTCTTTTTGTGAAATGAAGAAGTGCACTGGTGGTATTCTTTATCCTTGAGTCCCATATCATGAGCCATAATCCTTCCTACCACTTTTGTACGCTTGAGGTCTTTGTAGTTTAGCATCATTTACAACAATGTGCAAATGGTGCCATACTTGCAATCAAGGGCTCTTAATATCTTCCTCATGATGAAGCGGCCGGTTAGCTCGATGCTTCCCAGCCCAGCAATCTCATTGGTGATGAGAGAGAGAGTCTTGAATACTTCTCCATCACCCCTTCTTCATCCTTAAGGTGAAACTTGTCAAGTTGGCCGGTGAGGATGTCAAGTTTTGACTCCTTCGAAGAAGATGTTCCTTCATGGATTAAAATGATAGTATCACAAATTTCTTTGGCATTATCAAGGTGGCTGATTTGATTGAATTACATGGGGCAAAGAGCATTGAAGAAGAGATTACACACTTGTGCATTGTAGTGGATGTCCTTGAGCTCATGTGCCATAATGGCTGGCCTTGAGATAGAGAGAGCAATTTCTTTGATTTCTTTTGATGTGCCCTCCTTGTCATCAACAAACTTTTCTTCTTTGACTTATTCTGGTGGAGTTACAAAAACACCATTGACCACAATGTAACACATAGAAGGGTTAAACGCCATGATATGTATATGCATCTTATGCTTCCAACTAGCAAAGTTTGAACCATCAAACTAAGGACCTTTACATGGGAAGTTGCCCTCACTAGACATCTTGATCTTTCCTTAGGCAGTAAAGCCAAAGACACTTGCTCTGGTAAAAGTTGTAGGACCGAGGAGGTGTCTAGAAGGTGGGGTGAATAGACAATAATAAAATTTATCCTTTTTAGTGGGCAAACTTTAGCCTTAGTTACCCCTATCTGTCTATAACTCCCAAAGCATACAAGTCTATGAAATTAAGGTTCCCTTTGGTTCATATGAAAATCAAAGTAAAAGTGCCGAAATATTGTACACACCAGAACATTGTCTTTCCTGCAGTTTGTTTCGTAGTGATCGCTGTAGGAATTTTGGAGGATAGGAATGGCTTCACTTTCATAGGAATCATGCAGGGTTCCACACATCTGCTGACACCACATTTCTTTCCCAAACTTTGTGGATGCCCGAAGCAAATCGAGCTTCATCGAATTAATTAGACAAATGAACTCATCGCCTCGGCTAGCATAGTTGCTTGTCGTTGTGACTAGGGTTGTTCAAAGTGTGGAGGACGAGAGAAGTGGCAAGTTGGGTTGGTTAGGTGCATGATTTGTGTTTGACTATTTGTGTGTGTGCTTGAGCGACTTTTTTTCCTTTTTTGTCAAAGGACGCCTGAGTTGGTTCTTTCGGGTCAATGCAATTCCATATAGTTGCTGACCTGAATGAGATGGGTCAATTTATTAAGCAAATAAGACATGTTCTTCTTATTATGTTGTTAGGTAAGTTTGTGTAAAGATAAAAAAATGGTTAAGGCAGTTTATTCATATTAATTAGATTCATGTATTTTTTCCTTTCCTGCAAACCAAATGACCAACTTGGAAAAAATCATGTGTTTTTCATTACTCTATTTTCCTTCTGGATTCCTATCCTATTCCTTTGTTTTTCCTATTCCTCCATTTTTTCTAATCTATAAACCAAAGAGAGCCTAAGAGTGGAACCAAAACTTGCAATGAGTAAAGGAGTAAGGGAAAGGGGTCGCAATCGTGGAGATTTTTTTGAGGTTTTTGATTGTCGGCGCAATCCTACTCCCTGTTCATGGAGGTTCGGACACAAAGTCCTAAGAGCACCAAAGTCTTGGCTAGGGTGACCACCAAGTTCTTATCCACCAAGGACCTATCACACCTAGCCCACCATGGCAACAACTAAGGGAGCCCCACTCGGGTAGATCTTCACACAAAGAGGCGACCTCTAGGCCTTTATAATTTTTTTGACACCTTCATACCTTGAATGCTCACAAGTGACACTCTGACCATCTCGGAGATGCACACCCTTCAAGAGTAACAAGAAAAGCAAGGCCACTTGGATTAACTCCCCAACAAGATCTTGAATCAATTCTCAGGAACCCATGGATCTCTCTTTCAAGAATGAAAGATAGTTTAGAGGAAAGAGAGGTGAAGCACAAAGCAAACAGGCCCTCAAAGGTAGGGTTTTGCCTTCTCAACTTTGCCAAAAATTTGGAATCGCTCAAGAGGTCATGCGTATGCATTTATAAAAAAGCTGAAAATTAGACTGTTGGAACTAGAAAATAGCTTGCCCAAAAGTACCGAGAAATGAAGTCAGAAGTACCAGACAAGTTCAATTTTTGAGCGGTCGTGCGGGAAACGGCGGCAATTTCTTGGAGTGTCCTAGGTACCTGCTAGTACTGGACTATGCATACACACTTTTGAAGGTCAAAATACCCAGAGGTATCAAAAGAACAAAACTCGGAGGTGCAGGACAAAAGGATCATGATTCAGCAAGTAAGAATTCTGGTGCTCAAAAGTACCGAGCTTTGATTTCTCAGAGATACCATGACGAACAGAGCGAAAAATGAAATGGAGGTGGGTAGAAATGGCTACGTCCCAGCTCGGAGGAACCAGATGGATGCAACTCAGAAGTGCCGGCTCTATCCTAGAACTCCAGCTAGAGCAAACTGCAGGAGGTCAAAAGTGTCGAATAAGAGAAACTCGGAGGTACCTGAGCTAACAAAGGAGTCATTGAAAGGGTGAAAAGCTATGTGGTAATGGGAAATGATATTGGCAGTTCCAAATGAAACTTAGAGAAATGGCAGGTTTGGTCAGCAGAGAAATCTCTCCCCATAGGCTCGGTACTACTGGTTAATTTGTTCGAAGGTAACATGGAAGTGTAAAAGTGGAGGAATGGAGAGTTTGAGTGGAAATCTTTGGTAGTTGTTTGAGGATCTTGAAAATATGTGCATCCCTAATTCTTTTGTGCCCCTCTTGATAGTATGGATCTCCATAGACTCAATGTGGAATTGTTGCTCCACTAAAATCCTATCAAATTACAATCTATGCATATTGGCCTACAACCTCTTGAAGAAAGAAAATTGGGGTCACCATCCTAGTTTGCACTTACCAAATGGACTAATCTTGAAATAAACTAATTCAAAACATGAGTTGTCTTAATTATCTTGTCATTAATCATCAAAACCCATAGGGGACCTACATGCACTTTCAGGTGGTTAGGTGGTTGACACGAGTGTCTGGCTCCTCTTTTGCTCAAGAGCACAGTAGTGTTGGAGCATTCCGGACATAGCCATGGTCGATAGCTTTGTTTCACCATGTGTCAGAGGGAAAGGATGTGTATCAGCATGAACCTTCATGACATAGATTCTTGTCAGGATTCCCATGGTCGACACCAACTATTGTCGGGTTTGCCCGAACAGTAGTTTTGGAGGCACCCTAGTTTATAAAGCGAGTTCCACTGGGGATGCCTTGGGGTGTCGGGACTCCCCTTTCATTCTTTCATGTGGTGTAGCACCGCTTCCTTCCTTAGCCTTCAAGCGGGTGGTAGAGTGCAAGGAAATTTCGTAGCATGTTGCCAAAGGTAGAGCTCACAAGCTCCCTTCCACACATGGTCTTGTCCCTTCCGGATGTGAATTCCCAGCTATGGGGTGCAATTGAATTCCAACGGCCAATTAGGGAGTACCACAAGAGTGTGTCTGACACCTAAGTGGGCGAGAGATGAAACAACCAGTCGGATGAAATGGTCGTCGGGGCGACGCTGGCACCACTAGTAGAGAAATGCTTATACACAATCCACACTAGTGGAGCGCCACACACTTGAAACGCATTATTATTTTGGCCAAAATTTACACGCCACCAATAACATATTACCAGTGGCATGGCTGGATAAGCACACACCACTAGTGTGTGGGACCCAGGGCCCTTACTAGACATAAGTTACTAGTGGTCTGGGTATGCCACTAGTATGTGGGTTACTTGTGATGTGCCATATATATGCACTCCACTAGTAACAAGACTATTATGTTCAACCAAACAAAAAAAATTAAACACTTACAAGTGGCATGCTATATATACACGCCACTAGTAAATAAACCTATAAGGCTAAACAAATGAAACACTTACAAGTGGCATGCTATATATGCACGCCACCAGTAAATAAACCTATAAGGCTAAAAAATCTGCCAAAAATGGCCCAAGAGGCCCAATTGGCTGAGGGTCAACCCAGCCCAACCCGGGCCAGCCTTACAAGTGTCATGGCTGCCTATCGCCTCACCCTCTCAAACCCCATCGCCTCTTCCTCTCTCTCGTACTGCGCTGCCAGCTACTCACGCCGCCCCCGCGCCCGCCGACTGCTCACTCTGCGACGGCTGCCACTCACCCATCCTTGTCAAGCCTGACACCTCCACCTCTTCTTCCCCTACCTCCTCAATGTCTGAATTGAGCCAGTAGTGCTCGTTGCCGACGCAAGTGACCTCATCCCCCTGTTTGGTTTTTCGCTATCGCCGCATCAATTCACCACCGAGAGATGTCCCCGAGCTCGATTGACTCCAGCAACAACCCCTACATGATCCTCGCTTCCTCTCCCCTTCTTCCCAATCTCGATTTCAAGCCCTAAGTGCTACATCTTTCTTCTGATGTGAAGTGACATCACAAAAGTTTGATTAGCTGCACTAATACACCTACATTTAACTAATCCTTGTCTACATATATGCAAATGTATATAGTTGTGACATCTCTTTCTCTGACTCCTAGCATCGCCACATCCTATGGCACCTATTAACAAAGTTGCAGTCCAATATGATTCCTAAATTGACTAGTTGATTATTGAACACTTTGTTGTATCCACTACAACAATTTACAGCTAACAAAGTCGATTGCTGTATCACCTCGAGTTCAGAAGGAATACTTTGTGGGTTGAGCATATCGCAAATTGCTGAACAATTGCTTTGGGCACTGCTTTATCAGTTAGGATTAAAAAATGATACAATATTGCTTAGAAAGTAACAGTACACTTGCAAAAGATAAAGAGAAAAGTGAATGTAATAAATATTTATGTGCATTCCCTGATTTTAGTTTGTTCCAATGTTATAATGCCTACTGTTTGAGCATGCTTTATTTTATCGTGATGCTCTATTATGCCATTATGAAACATTGTTTTTCCCAGTGATGCTATTAGACTCAAACTTTCTTCTTTCGATGCTTTTGTTTTGAATCCTGGTGGCAGTATGTTAAACCTAGCCTTGTGCCATATTTTATATATATTGTTTGTGATGCTAAAACATATTTATTTATTTATCTACTGAAGAATACTTTTTTATATGCTTATCGATGTTTTTTTCTATCTAGCACTTGTTTACTGTTAAAGGTGGTGTACATAGTGATAACTAAATCACATAATTATGGTAACATAACATTGATGACAATTGTTTTTAACTTTGTATCCATGCATTTATTATCTCATCTAATCTTCTAGATACCACTAAATCCATGAAACCCAAAACCCATGTTATGTCTTGTGTTTGATTATGCTAAGATAGATAACTATTGTTTCTAACTTTGTTGTTATCTCTGCCTTTATATTGTGTTGTACTAGACATACATACTGATAGCTAAATTACTAGAAGATACATACATATAGAAGTCTACTCAAATGCCTGAAAGTTAGTCCTTACTTTAGCAATGTTGTTCTCCATCTCCATCTCAAAGAATTCATCTGCAATTTGTTGATTTTCTCGTATGTTTAATTTGCCAACATGAATGCAAGAAATGGATCACGGGTGCACCAACTTTGGCCAAGCCAATTGCCAGAAGGACAAGAAGTTCTTCATACATCTTCTCGATGACTTCCTAACTAGGACGGCATGTTTTAATTCAACATGTTGTGACTGGGTTTCTTTTAATTTTGTTCATAGATCAACATGTTCTAATTGTTCTTTTCTTTTAATTTTGCTCAGATATTCCCTAGCGGTGCAAGGCATGACTTTTGCGAGAAGGTCAATGTTACGATGGATGAGCATATCACATTTGAGGTCACCCTCATGCAGATGTCAAAGGCCAGGAACTTACATTGTTCTTGCCCCCAATGAGCCAAGATGATCTTATCTCGGTTGGCCTGGTTTGAGAGCACTTGCAGATCACTACGGGATGGTAGCTGGGGAGAGGGTCATGTTCTACCTCGACCATGCCCATGACGAGATCATGGTGTACTACAACCCAGCTGGCTCCTCTGGTTCTGACTCTCCAGACTATGATCCTGCCTCTGTCTCTGATTCTAGCAAGTTAGTAGGCATGATATCTAATCATACTATGTTATATGCTACTGGTCATTCTAGGTTAGTACTCCATTGAACCTATTATATGCTACTATAGTCATGCTATGCAAGTACTTTGTTGAACATTTTATATATGTTATTACTGTTAAACTGAAAAATGCTGCCATGGTAGTAAAAATGAACCAAAGTGCTCATTTTGCTGCCATGGCAACATTTTTGGCTAAGTTTTGTTGCCGTGGCAGCGTTTTGAGCCAAAGGTTTCAAAATGCTGCCGCGACAGCAAAAATTCGCCATTTGACTGGGAAAACGCTGTCGTGGCAGGTTGCTTTTATGCCTGAAAATTATATTAGTGTCGTGTCCCTATCATGGCATGCCACTAATGTTTTCTATTACTGGTGGCATGCCACATGGCAGCACGCCACCAGTATTTATGTTACTGGTGCCATGGGTGCAACACGCCACCAGGAATATTTATCAGTGGCACAATATTGGTGGCGGGTTGCCCCCATGCCACCAATGTGCTTTTTGGCACGCCACTACTAGTGTTTTCTGTACTAGTGCACTGGGCAGACGATGCGGGTGATGGTGATGCCAAATGGCAACACTGAAGGAAATATGCCCTAGAGGCAATAATAAAAGTTATTATTTATTTCCATGTTTGTAATTAATGTTTATATTCATACCAAATGATGTACTTTGGGGTTGTTCTAACATCAACCGTAATAAGGTGATCATAACAGCAAACTACAGGTGCATCCAAAAAGTATGACAAGGTACTTGATAGCTCGAGACTGGTATTTGCTCCTCCGACAGTCTGGTATTTGCTCCTCCGACAATGCAGAAATATTCTCAGGTCCCTCTTGGTGTGACGGTATCCATCATCATCTGGCCAGGCATGGCGTGATTTGATCACTGGGATGCCGGAACATGGAAACAAGAAAAGAGAACAAAATTGGTAACGAGGAAACTGGCATAGTGGTCATGTGTTGGTTCTCGAGGATGCCTATATATCTCACCTCAGGTTTTGTAAAGTATTGTGAACCAAAAGGAACATCAACACGATAACTACAGGTTCACTTGCATATCATTCATGTGGGTATAGGGGTCAATATGGATGTCCACGGTTCTGCTATTGATCATTAATCGGAAGAAGTTTCGGTCATGTCAATACTTCACCGAACCTGCAGGGTCACACGCTTAAGGGTCATCAATCTGTTGAGTACTAGATGGTTAGGAGCTTGAGAGAAAGTCACCGAAAAAGTTTTGAAGACATTGAAAATAGTTTTTGAAAGAGAATTAGAAGCGTTTCGGAGAGGACCAGAGGTTTTGGAAGAAAACTGAGAAAACCAAAAAAAAGTTCCTAGTCACCCTGAAAAGTTTTCAGAGAAATTGGGGAGGTTTTAGAAGAGTCTGGAACATTCTAAAGATCATTGGAGGGCACCACATGGCTGCCACTTGTCATGGGCCAAGTGGCACAGCACTACATGGGCCATAGGACCATTAGTGGGGCGCCCCTCCCTTTGCCTTGGGCGGCAACCCCTTGGCGGCTAGGGTTGAGGGGAAGGGTGGTGCACCCCATAGGGGGCAGCCAACCCTAGATGGGGAACACTCCTTGGGGGTTGCCCCTCCCCAAGTCGGCCACCCCCCTAGGCCTATTATAAATAGGGAGGGGCAGCCAACACCAAGCAGACATGTTCTCTGCACAGTGGCTGCGCCCTCTCTCTCTAGTTTCTCCATGGAAGATGTTCCATGCTACAAGGCTGTCGGATCGCTGACCTGGTATGCGTGAAACCCGTAGAGAAATCATACGTTCGATCTTCATTCGAGGGACTGTTCATGGGATGGTTCGAGGAACTTGAAGAATGATCTACATCAACTCTCCTTCTGCCACAAATCTGAGTTGGAAATGACCAGATCTAACTTTGTATGCATCTTCATAATGATCCTGGGAACTTGAATCATAGGGCAGAATTTTATTTGTTTTCTACTACGTTTCCCAAAAGTGGCATCATGAGCGACTATGAGTAGATGCAGGTTACGATCTAGAACACATGGAGATGTGTGGTATTGCACAAAAAAATTAGTAGATGAAATCTATTGTAGTAGATGAGATCTATTGCTTAATAAAATTTTGTGTGAGTATTAGATAAAATCTATTGTTAGTTGATGCAATCTATTACTTGATGTTCTTGTTGCTTCCCTTGAATTTGCAATTTTTTTTCTATTCTTGGCGGCATGGTGGAATTTTGTTACAAAGTTTTAGCTATCTACGATCCTTCTATGCTGCTCCTGCTATGCTAGTTGTCAGATCAACGATGTGCTATCTTAGTTCTTTGGGTTCCACTTTAGTCAAGAAAGTTGAATTTTTGCAAACTTGAGGGCATGTAGATTTGGACTACACAGGGGTCACATGTATGACAAAGTTTAGTATGGTGATAGAGATTTTTAATTAAGTCTCTTCTTTCATACATCTCAAAAAGTTAATCTAGCAACTTAAGTAATCATAGTTGATGATGAATGTAGATAGCTACGTTTTGTTTCGAAACCCTAGAAGCCAAATAAAATAAAATTTTGCATAAACCGATTAGAGGCGTCTAACTTGGTTTTGTAGGTTGCATGTGATGTGGTATAGCCTTTGTCATATTAATGAGACTATGTATGAGATGTCTATATGTTGTAATAATTAACATGACCTGTGTGTCATGGTACGACATGATGGCTGGAGCCATACGATAGTCACTTTTATGATCTGTGTGTCAACTTTTATGTAATGCATTTTTTATTTAGTAGTTATAGAGATAGCGGTGATAAAATAGTACTTACATATGGTGGTGAGAAGTTGCACGAAGTTGGACCCCGATGCCGTATGGAAAGACGGAGGAGAAAAGCCTGAAAAAACTAGCCAGGCAGAAAAGTTCTGCCATGGCAGCATTTTCGGCCGCCAAGGCAATAGTTTTTGAAACTACTGGCACGACAGCATTTTCGGCTGCCATGGCAGCAGTTTGGGCTGAAATTTGATTTCAGCCAAAACTGCTGCCACGTCAACGATTTTTGCTGCCATGGCAGCGTTTTGGGCTAAAATTTCACGAAGACGAAGTGAGCTTCTCCAACGAAAGGGGCTATACCATATCACGCTATTATGAATTTCTTGAGATGATGATCCCATATTTTTGCACCCTTTTGACTGTGCATTAGTCATTTTTTTAGGGTAATCTCTTACTTTAAAATATCAAGTAGTTAGTGTTCTCCCAAGTGTAGCATTGTCTGCAATACATATCTTTTCAGGGTGTGCCATGTCCACATGGGTGCGAACAAATTGAGAGGTATGAGGTGGGTGAAGGTCAGACCTCACAGCGAGATCACTTGGTTGTCTTGACGTTCATGGCAGGAACATCCTAAGCTTAGAACATGCCTATCGAGAGATGAACGAAAGTCACATAGAGATGTCATTGGCAAGTTGGCCTACCGGTTGAAATTTTTGTCATCAGTGATGTCTGCTACTTGCAATCGGCATTGGATTTTTATCCACGAAGAGGAGAGGATGATGTAGCACAGTAGAGTAAGTATTTCCCTTAGTTAAGAAACCAAGGTTATCAATCCAGTAGGAGAACCAAGCAACACCACGTAAACAACACCTACACACAAAACACAAACCTTCGCACCCAACGCAAACGAGAGGTTGTCAATCTCTCGGCGGTAAATTAACGAGATTAAATGGTATATGATAGATTGATAAATAAATAAAAGATAAAAAAGTGCAACAAGTATTTTTGGTATTTTTCGATAAGTAAACAAGATAGATCTTATAATAAAAGTAGACCCGAGGGCCGTAGGATTCACTAGTGGCATCTCTCTCAAGAAAATAGCATACGGTGGGTAAACAAATTACTGTTGAGCAATTGATAGAAGAGCAAATAATTATGATGCTATCCAAGACAATGATCATGATATAGGCATCACATCCAAATCAAGTAGACCAACTCCTGCCTGCATCCACTACTATTACTTCACACATCGACCGCTATCCAGCATGCATCTAGTGTATTAAGTTCATAAGAACGAAGTAATGCATTAAGAACGATGACATGATGTAGTCAAGACAAAAGCATATAAGAATTCATCCCAACTTGTTATCCTTAATGGCAACAACACATGCGGATCAACTCCCCTTCTGTCACTAGGACTGAACACCGCAAGATCGAACCCATTACCGAGCAGCTCTTCCCATTGCAAGAAGATCTAAACTAGTTGGCCAAACCAAACCCAAACTTCGAAGAAGAAATACAAGGCTATACTTAATCATGCATAAAAGAGATCAGCAAAGAACTCAAATAAAACAAGGATAGATCAGATCATAAACTCACAATTCATCGGATCTCAACAAACACACCGCACAAAGTCATTACATCGGATGGATCTCCATGAAGATCATGGAGACCATTGTATTGAGATACAAAAAGAAAGAGAGAGCCATCTAGCTACTACCTACGGACCCGTAGGTCTGTGGTGAACTACTCACAAACCATTGAAGAGGCGGCAAGGATGATGTAGAGCCCCTCCATGATGAGTTCCCCCTCGGCGGAGTACCGAAAAAGGCCTCCAGATGGGATCTGGCGAGAACAGAGGCTTGCGACAGCGGAAAAATGTTTCGTGCACTCCCCTAGGTTTTCTGGAATATTTGGGAATTTATAGAGGTGGAAGTAGGTCGGTTGGCGCAGGGAGGGGCCCACACAACACCTGGGCGCGCCCCCCTGGGGCGTGCCCTGGTGTTGTGTGGAGCCCGCCAGAACCTTCTTCCGTAGCTTCCAAGCTCCAGGTGATCCTTATCTCCAATAAAAAATCCTCAAAAAGTTTCGGGACGATTTGATCTTATCTGATATTGATTTTCTGCGAAACAAAAATAGGGCAGAAAACAGGAACTGGCACTTGGCACTAAGTTAATAGGTTAGTCCCCAAAAATGATATAAAAAAGTATAAAATGATAATCAAAACATCCAAGAATAATAATATCATAGCACGGAACAAGCAAAAATAATAGATACGTTGCAAACATATTTTTGATTGTGGAATGCTTCCCAACATACTTCAAGTTATTTTCAGAGCATAGACATGAGGACTTCGATGATTCAAAGCAATTGTCTATATTTGACATGAAGACATAGATACTCAAGTGATGCCAACAACCAATCATGCCTTTTAAAATAACAATGCTAAAGCAAATTATCCCTAGCCCATTATGCTCAATCATTGATCCATTCATGATGCACACTAGAATATCAATCATACTCCATGCACACACACGACCACATGAACCCCTAGTTGCTGCTTTTAAAGAGAAGGATGAGACTCAACATAAAAGTAAATAGAAAGGCCCTTCATAGCGGGAAGCATTGATTTATAGAGGTGCCAGAGCTCAAGTTTTAAAAGAGATGAAAATTTTATTTTGGGAGGCATGCTTTTCTCGTCAACGAGAATGACTTAAGGTTCCCAACACTTTCCACATTGGATACATCATAGGCGGTTCCCAAACAAAAAATAAATATTTTTTTTCATCTCTATTCCCTCATCATCATTCCAGTTTCATCAAGACTTTGGTCTTTCAACTGTCACATCCAAGAGAACGAAAGTTTTTTGTTTCCACCATTACTTTTCACAATCTATGGCTAGCCGTATTCACGGGTGCCTTCCATACCATCACATTCCATTTATTTTTGGGACTAGGCATCCCTTATTACCGCCACACTCTCATGCAATGACAAGTGAATAAACACTCATCGTGAGAATAACACATCGAACATGAAAATCATTGGCCACCCCTCACCGCTTCATGAGTTGATACGGGCACACAAAATGGAAATTATTTTTAAAGTTTTTTAGAGATGGCACATGCAAATTTACTTAGGACGGCTTTGAAATACCGTATATAGGTAGGTATGGTGGACACAAATGGCAAAACAAGGTTTAAGGGTAATGGATGCACAAGCAGTATTCCCGCTTAGTACAAGATGAAGGCTAGCATAAAGGTTGAGAAGCGCCCAACTAGAAAATCATGATGATGCATATGCATACATAAAACATAACCAACACCAAACAATACACCACAAGTAGGATATGACTTCATTGCATAACTATTGACTTTATGTGCTTGCATAGGGAATCATAAACCTTAACATCAATATTCTTACTAGAGCATAATTAACTCACTAACATAACTCACATATCATCATCTACATATCTCAAAACTATTGCAAAGAATCAAATTTTTCATGTCCCATAAAATTTTTGTATGCTAGTTTTCATTATTCTACTTGGATATTCATCACATAGGGACCAAACATCATTTCTTGTACCAATTACCAAGACTATTTTCACACTCTCAAAAAGATATAAGTGAAGCAAGAGATTGAATTTCTTCAAAATTTTCTAACATTCTCAAAAAGATATAAGTGAAGCAAGAGAACTAGTTTCTTCAAAACATATAGCATTCTCAAAAAGATATAAGTGAAGCATGAGAACAAGTTTCTTCAAAACATTCGCACCACCGTGCTCAAAAAGATATAAGTGAAGCACCAGAGCAACCGCCTAGCTTAACAAATTTAAGTGAAGCACAAGAAGCAATTCTAACAAATTATGATGACGTGAGGTCATCTCAAACAAATGTGCTCAGAGGTGATGATTGTGCAAAACTAAAAAGCAAAGGCTCATATCAAACAAGACGCTCCAAGCAAAACACATATCATGTGACGAATAAAAATATAGCCTCAAGTGTGTTACCGATAGTCGTTAGAAGAAAGAGGGGATCCTTCCAGGGCATCCCCTAGCTTAGACGCTTGAGTCTCCTTAGATATTACCTTGGGGTGCCTTGGGCATCCCCAAGCTTTGTCTTTTGCATCTCTTCATTCCTTCTTCCAGCGTCGTCACACCCAAAACTTGAAAACTTCAATCACACAAAACTCAACAAAACCTTCCTGAGATCCGTTAGTATAACCAAACAAATCACTACTATAAGTACTGTCAAAAACCCATTCAAATTTTATTTAGCATTATAGGTACTGTGTTCTCACTTTCCCATGGCTTGCACCCCCTGATACAATCCATAGTTTCATAAAAACAAGCAAACAATGCATCAAAAACAGAATCTGTCAAAAACAGAACAGTCTATAGCAATCTGTCGAAAAGCCATAAAGTTGTAACTCCAAAAATTCTGAAAAATTAGGACTTCATGGAAAATTTGTATATCAATCTGTTGTAAAAAATTCAGACACATTTGATGCTCTGATGAATTTATAAAATTCCTGGACTGAGCATCAAAGTTTCTGTTTCTCACAGAATTGCATTCACAAGCATCCACGTAATCCTAAAGGTCTTACTTGGCACAAACACTAATTAAAATATATAAAAACAACTCAAAATAGAAGCAAATAAAGGAAAATCAAAAGAACAGTAATAAAAAGTAAAAAATTGTTTTATTCGTTGGGTTGCCTCCCAACAAGCGCTATCGTTTTACGCCCTTAGCTAGGCATAAAGCAACACATCAAGTGTTGTCTAGTTCCTTGATCACACACCCACTTTTTGTAGGTGGTCCGGCAAGTAAGTTCTTAGAAAAAATATTATTTGGCAAAATTTCATAATTTTCAAGAAAGGGTTGCCGAAAAGATTCAACAAAATTTGCGTGCAAACTAATCATCTTGAGATCTCCATTTTCTTGGGAGGATGAAGCACCGCTAGATTTAGGAACATAAATAAACTTGCAACCTTTGCTAGGATAATTTCTAACAACATGTTTGGTAGGAGAAAAAGCTGAGCCCAATTTTCAATAATTCCTTCCAACTTATTGATTTGAGCGGGACTTTGCTCTAATTTCTTATCGATAACGAGATCTTTGTCTTTCAAAGTTTTCAAAGTCATTCCCACCTTAGATCCATATTGAGTAATATGATCGTGGATCTTTTTAGCCAAATTATCAAAATATTCTATAGTGGGAATTTTTCTTTCGATCGCATCCAACCTTTGCATCACATGTTCAAAGGTCAACGGTGTTTCGTTAACTGTGATAGGTGGTGTGCCCACTAAATCATCCAAAGCATTAAAAGCATCCAAATAAGAGCAAGTCAAAAAATTCCCTCCGGTAATAGTATCAAGTACAAAACGGTTCCAAAGAGTGACTCCCACATAAAAATTCCGGAGAAGAATAGTGGTGCATTGCTTGCCAGAGGATCTATTGTGAGCATCGCAAATCCTATACCAAGCATCTTTTAAATTTTCTCCTCCTCTTTGCTTGAAGTCAAGGACTCCATTCGCGGAGGTGGAGTTAGAAGAAGAACTAGCCATAGCGATAAAACGGCGAAGAAAAAGAGGCAAAGAAAAGTGTCAAAAGAAAAAGGCAAATATTTTTGTAAATTTTTTTAGAAGTGGGGGAGATGAAAACGACAGGCAAATGGCAAATAATGTAAATGCAAAGATAAAGGTTGAGAGCGTAGGTACTTGGTAATGTTGATGATGTCTCCCCGGCAACGGTGCCAGAAATTCTTCCTGCTACTTGTAATCTGCATTGGATTTTTATTCCGAAGAGGATAGGATGATGCAGCACAGTAGAGTAAGTATTTCCCTCAGTTAAGAAACCAAGGTTATCAATCCAGTAGGAGAACCAAGCAACACCACGTAAACAACACCTACACACAAAACACAAACCTTCGCACCCAACGCAAATGAGAGGTTGTCAATCTCTCGGTGGTAAAGTAACAAGATTAAATGGTATATGATAGATTGATAGATTGATAAATAAATAAAATATAAAAATGCAGCAAGTATTTCTGGTATTTTTGTATAAGTAAACGAGATAGATCTTATAATAAAAGTAGACCCGGGGGCCATAGGATTCACTAGTGGCATCTCTCTCAAGAAAATAGCATACGGTGGGTAAACAAATTACTGTTGAGCAATTGATAGAAGAGCAAATAATTATGACGCTATCCAAGACAATGATCATGATATAGGCATCACATCCAAATCAAGTAGACCGACTCCTGCCTGCATCTACTACTATTACTTCACACATCGACCGCTATCCAGCATGCATCTAGTGTATTAAGTTCATAAGAACGAAGTAATGCATTAAGAACAATGACATGATGTAGTCAAGACAAAAGCATATAAGAATTCAATCAACTTTTTATCCTTAATGGCAACAACACATGCGTATCAACTCCCCTTCTGTCACAAGGACTGAACACCGCAAGATCGAACCCATTATCGAGCACCACTTCCCATTGCAAGAAGATCTAATCTAGTTGGCCAAACCAAACCAAAACTTCGAAGAAGAAATACAAGGCTATACTTAATCATGCATGAAAGAGATCAACAAAGAACTCAAATAAAACAAGGATAGATCTGATCATAAACTCACAATTCATCGGATCTCAAAAAACACACCGCACATCGGATGGATCTCCATGAAGATCATGGAGACCATTGTATTGAGATACAAAAAGAGAGAGAGCCATCTAGCTACTACCTACGGACCCGTAGGTCTATGGTGAACTACTCACGAACCATCGGAGAGGCGGCAAGGATGATGTAGAGCCCCTCCGTGATGAGTTCCCCCTCCGGCGGAGTACCAAAAAAGGCCTCTAGATGGGATCTGGCAAGAACAGAGGCTTGCGGCGGCGGAAAAATTATTTCGTGGACTCCCCTAGGGTTTCTGGAATATTTGGTAATTTATAGAGGTGGAAGTAGGTCGATTGGTGCAGGAAGGGGCCCACACAGCACCTGGGCACGCCCCCCTGGGCGTGCCCTGGTGTTGTGTGGAGCCCTCTAGAACCTTCTTCCGTAGCTTCCAAGCTCCAGGTGATCCTTATCTCCAATAAAAAATCCTGAAAAAGTTTCGGGACGATTTGATCTTATCTGATATTGATTTTCTGTGAAACAAAAATAGGGCAGAAAACAGGAACTGGCACTTGGCACTAAGTTAATAGGTTAGTCCCCAAAAATGATATAAAAAGGTATAAAATGATAATAAAAACATCCAAGAATAATAATATCACAGCATGGAACAAGCAAAAATAATAGATACGTTGGAGACGTATCAATGTCCACATCAATGGCGAACAATTGAGACATGGGTCTTGAATCACTCAATATCAATTATGACAGATATTGGGTTGAGTGGGAGTGCACTTAAAGATAGTTTAAATCTTGGTGCAATTAGTTATGAACATTGTCTAAGTGTTATTTACATTGTAGTTGTATAATAATGGCTCGCGGTTCCACCTTCCCTATTGAAATTGAATAGCTGTTTATAATTATCTGGTTAAAAATTTACGATTGGTAACGTAATGTGAGGATCATCCTCAAGAGTGCTGAGAAGGACTTTTGTTCTATTGCATTTTTTTAATACTCTCCCACTGATGTTATGGATGATGTGACTCACGTCCTTCGATCCAAAAGCTAGAATTCCGTCATGGTCAAGTGCAGTATGCTTGATTCCATAAGACCCAAACTTCAAAATGTTTGGGATAGTTATGTGATATTATTGGAACTAAAGATTGTCTTTAGAAACAAACAAAGGCTAAAAGATATGAGATATCCAAAGCAATGTTTGTTTGCAAGTTCAAGTGAAGTGTTCAGTATGCTTAAGACTATAATGAATGGGATCTAGAAGAACGCTAGTCATGCGATGATGGTGAATAGAATGACAAAATTAAAGAGAAAGAAAAGTCCAAAGAGTGTAAGTGAGACTTACACATCTATGAAGTCTGGGGCTAACACTACTCTTAAAGTTAGGTGCTTCTTCTATGAGTAGGAGATATATGGGAAGTAAAACTATAAGAAGTACAAAGACAGAGAGAAAAGAAGACTGGAAGGTCCAACTTAGGCATGAATGTCATACAAGTTATAGATGTATAGGAAGCTGGTCAAAAATGTAAATCTTGTTAATTGTGATTGAGTTGTTAGTCGACAATTCTTAGGTATTGTGATTAAAAGTTGATCACAAGAATACCAGTTAAATTGCATACTATTGCAACTCGATGCAAGAACTACTACGGCATAAAAGAGTAGCTGGTAATGAGGTTAAGGTACGTACTGGGAATTTTGTAAAAGTTACTATATCTTCCATCGAAGTATAACTTCTATGTTTGTTCTCATAATTCATTTTAGATTTTTGTACACTCTAGACCATTGCATAATGTTTGTTGCAACAAGCTCATTCCTAAAAGAACAATTGTTGTTCGGCATTATAAATAACATAAGGGCCGTACTCCTATTATGAATGGGATGTATGTTATGAATATTGATGATAATATAATACATCCATAACACTTATGCTAAATTTTGTAAGACTAAAAGAATACCACATATATGTTGCACTGCATTTGGTCACATTGGAGAATCACACATGGAGGAATTCCATAGTGATGGATTTTTGTAGTCATTTGATTATGAATCATTTGGCACTTGCAACTTCGTCCAAAAGTAGAGAGAATGAAATACCATTCATAGGTCTTAAGGAATGAGCAACGAACTCATTGGTAAACATACATACTGATGTGTGTAGTCCAACAAGTGTTGTTGCAAGCGGTAGATTTATTTATCTTCAATGATGACTCAAGTAGATATCTGAATATTTGCTTAATGGCAGATGAGTCTGGATCCTTTGAAAAGTTCAAATGATTTCAGAATGAAGTAGAAATTATTGTAACTAGAAAATTATATTTCTACAATTAGATTGCGAAAAGGAATACTAAAGTTACAAGTTTGGCGAATGTCTGATCAGTTGTCAAAGGGGTTTCATCACTTGTACCTCACAAAACACCACTGACAGTGGAGTGTCTGAGAAGATGTAATTAAATCATGTATGACATGGTGAGATCAAAGATGACATAAATTGATTTGCCATTATTATTTTTCAAGTGATGCTTTAGAGCCTGTGGATTTTACACTGAAAAGAGCGCCATCAAATCTGTTGAAATGACGCCATATGACATATGGTATGGTATGCCGAACCATTTTTGTCTTTTCTTAACATTTGGAAATATGAGACATATATAAGTGTTTACAAGCATATAAGCTCATGTCCCAAATCAGATAAGTGCTACTTTGTAGGTTATCCCAAAGGATTGGGTATTACTCTTTCACTACGGCAGTGCAAGGAGTTTGCCACATAGAACAATATATTTTGAAGAAAATGTTTCTTGTAAAAGAGTGAGTGGGACAACACTGGAATTCAATGAGATTACATAATCTTCATCATCAGGTCAAAGGAAAGAAATGTCGGAAGTAATTCCATAGTTCCCTATTGCGACTAATACGGAAGCCTCTACATGAGACGTAGAGACTTCGGTCGGACTGGTAGCTGAACCACGTAGGTTAGGCAAAACACATGCAAACCTTTGAGGTGTGCAAATGAGATGTTTTTAAAAACAATAAACCTGCCATACGCAAAGAAGCATTGATGGGCCCTGACTCGAGAATTGGCTATATGCCAAAGTGATCCAAGATAGTATCCATATACATGATTCAAGTTTAGAACATGATGGACCCTCCGAAAGACTTAGAGTC
Source organism: Thinopyrum obtusiflorum (assembly GCA_036873465.1). NCBI lineage: Eukaryota > Viridiplantae > Streptophyta > Magnoliopsida > Poales > Poaceae > Thinopyrum > Thinopyrum obtusiflorum. The sequence goes on along the minus strand of JAAAWM010011924.1, from coordinate 90,038 downwards.
TGATGTATATGGCTCTATAAATTGACGCAGATAGAAATGTTTTATTCATAAAGCTTGACTTGTTGCAAAAGTGTTTATGACAAGTTCAAGGATTTGACTATGAAGAAATTGTCTCACCATAGCGTTGCTTAAGTCAGTTTGGGTTATACAAGCAATTATTACATATTTCAATTATATGATAGATGAACGCCAAAAGGATTTCCATGAGATGAAAATAGAACCAAGGACTAGTATATGATGCAGTTCATGGTATTTTGTCGATGTAGAGGATGCAAGTAATTGTGCAAGCTTCAGAGATCAAAGAAGGGACTGAAGCAATCATAATGGAGTTGGAATCTTAGTTTTGATGAAATGGTCAAAAGAGTTTGATTTCATCGAGGATAGTGAAGATGCTTGTGTTTACAAGGAAGTAAGTGGGAGCATAATAATTTTTCTAATACTTTGTGTGCATGATAAATTGTTGATTAGAAATAATATAAATTTCTTGACACGAATAAGGATTTCATTGAAACAAGGTTTTTTTATGAAGTACTTGGGCTAGGTAGCCTTGGTATTAGACCTGATAATCTAGGGAGATAGTAGTGCCTAATAGGGCTAAGCCATACTACATATGGACAAGATACTAAAGTGTTTTATTATGGAAACGCCAAGAAGAGGTTCTTTCCTAGGTCACATGGAAAGAGTTTTAGCAAGACTCGGTGTTCTAAAACACTGATGAGCAAGATACATGATTGAGATTTCACTCACACTTGTGTTTGGATTAATCATGTATTCCATGGTATGTGAAATAACCATATATGTCCAGTACTGCAAACAAGTTGCGAGTAAGTTACCAAAGTGATTAAAGTGTTGATCATAGGATAACAGTGAAAATGTCATTAAGTAAGTTACCAAAGTGATCAAGGAGTTGATCATAGGACTGATGACATGTTTCTCGCACACGGAGAAAATGAAGAGATCGTTGTACGTAGTTACATCGATGCAGGCTCATTGTAAGTAGTTACATCGATGCAGTCTTCATCAGTGCTCCAAGCGATTTTTTATTTCAATTGAGGGTTTTGTGCAAAACATGAAATGGAGGCACAGTAAATTGGAGGTATTCCAAAAAGGTTACTCTGAAGATGGCTTGTGCCAATTGAACACTATTGAGGATAGTGGTTTCATAGCTCAGTCTAAGGAATCAAAGGTCCTACCAGTGGTTCAAGTATATACAAAGCCAAGACCACACAAATTGTGAATTTTGTGAAAGCGTGAACACGGGTGGATATGCAAAGATACACACGGGCCTGAACTTGCCAGATCCGTTGGACGAAGTTTGTACCACAAGCAAAGCATATTTTACATCGGTATGCCATCGGTGTAAAGTGCATTAGCATTGACTAGTTTATTAACTCTAATGCAAGTGGGAGACTGAAGAAAATATGGCCTAGAGGCAATAATAAAAGTTATTATTTATTTCCATGTTTGCAATTAATGTTTATATTCCATGCTATAACTGCTATGGTTCTCGAGTTTGCAATAACCACGAGGCTCAGAGGAAAACTCATATGCACGTGTGGAATAGTAAACAGTAAATAGATTCCTAGTCTCACCTCTAAGACTAGCTCAAGTGTTGCATGATGGTTCTGTTTTCCTGATCATGGGCATAAGTTAAGTGTAACAACGGATGCCGGCAACTTTGAGGACACAATGTTAGAAAAACACTTGTGTTGAACAGACCCAATTGGTTGTTATACTATCAGATACTTTTGTGATTAGTTGATAGTTTATAACACAGTAAAGTTAACATTTGCAAAATTCCTTAGACCATGAGAGTATCGAGTATCTTCATACCAGATGATGTACTTTGGGGTTGTTCTAACGTTAATCGTAACAGGGTGATCATAACAACAAATTATAGGTGCATCAGAAAAGTATGATAAGGTACCTGATAGCTCGAGACCTGGATTTGCTCCTCCGACGATGGGGACATATTCTTAGGGCCATCTCGGTGTGATGGTATCCATCATCGTCTGGCCAGACACAACATGATTTGATCATAGGGATGCCGGAGAACAAAACCAGTAACAAGGAAACTGGCATAGTGATCATGTGTTTGTTCATGGGGATGCGGATACATCTCACCTCGGGTTTTGTAAAGTATGGCGAAGCAAAAGGAATAGAAACATAGTAACAACAGGTTCACTTGAATAGGGGTCAATATGGATATCCACGGTTCCGCTATTGATTACTGATCAGAAGAAGTTTCAGTCATGTCTATACTTTACTGAACCTGCAGGGTCACACGCTTAAGAGTCATCGATTTGTTGAGTATTAGATGGGTAGGAGCTTGAGAGAAAGTTACCTAAAAAGTTTCGGAGACATTGAAAATAGTTTTGAGAGAGAACCGGAAGCATTTTGGAGAGAACCAAAGGTTTTGGAAGAAAACCAAAAAAAGTCTGGGTAACCCTGAAAACTCTTCGGAGAAATTGGGAAGGTTCTAGAAGAGTTTGGAACATTCTGAAGATCACTGGAGGCACCACATGGCTGCCACTTGGCATGGGCCAAGAGGGGCAGCACTAGATGGTCCATAGGCCCATTAGTGGGGCGCCCCTCCCTTTGCCTTGGGGGGCAAGCCCCCTTGGCGGCTAGGGTTGAGGGGAAGGGTGGCACGCACCTTGGGGGGCAGCCAACCCTAGATGGGGCGCACCCCTTGGGAGCTGCCCCCTCCCCAAGTCAGCCAGCCACCTAGGCCTATTATAAATGGGGAGGGGCACCCACCTCCGGGCACATCTGTTCTCTGCACGACGATTGCGCCCTCTCTCTCCCTCTACCTCTATTTTCTCCACGGAAGATGTTCCACGCCGCAAGGCTGCACCCATCCCTTCTAGTTCTCCTGCGGCGTCTAGTTCTGGAGGGCAAAGCACTGCCAGATAGCTGATCTCGTATGCGTGCAACCCGTGGAAAGATCGTACGTTCGATGTTCGTTTGAGGGACTATTCATGGGATTGTCCGAATGACTTCAAGAACGATCTACATCAACTCTGCTTCCACTGCAACTTCGAGTTGGTAACGATCAGATCTAACTTTGTATGCATCTTCATAGTGATCCTGGGAACTTGATTCATAGGGCGTTTTTGTTTTGTTTTCTACTACGGTTTCCAACAAACACAGTCGGGCATCGCGGTTGGGGGTGAGGGCAGACAGAGGTTGCCAGGTAAAGGCATAGCCTAGTGGCATGGAACCAGATCCGAAGCATTGCCGTGTGGAGCTTTCTCTTCCTTTGTCTCCCCCCAATTCCTTAGTCTAGTCAAGGCAAGAATTTAATACAAAATGAGTGAAAGGATGAGAGAATGAGCCAACACTTGCCCCACTCCTCTCAAGTGAGGGATGGCCATCTATTTATAGGAAAAGTTGTGAGAATATACAAGGGATTGCCCCTATGCATTTTACGGTGATGCCCTTGTCTCTGTTCTCATGGCCAAGGGTATGTGGGTAATTTTGTTCAAGAATATTCCTATGGCATCTAGCATATTCCTTTGGGGTTTTACTAACACAACTAGTAAGTTACCTTCTTACCCATGGCTTCTAGAGCATGAGAGAAGCTAGTGTGATATTACTACTTTGCTCTTTAGTATTTAATTTCCCTCTCCTAATGTGAGGCGTATTCTAGGGTTTGAGGCACTCATTTCATCATCTGTGAATTCCATTCGTTTCAGGTGACCTGCCACGCAATGGGCTTTGAGTCTACATGGCGGACCCGACTTTGGATTTTCAGGCCCGTGGGGCCCACTAGCTTGGGTTTTGACTTCTGTAGAGACCTTCTGGACCACGGATTCCGATCCCGTCATTTCCGCGTGACTCGCCATGGAATGCACTTTAAACACACGGGCTTCGGCTTTGACAACTGGTTAACTTTTGGTGGCCTTCTGGACCATGTCTTTAGATTCTGTCAACTCCGGGGGTCTTGTCTTGGAATATTCTTTGCTCAGCGACGGCGGATATAGACCTAGTTTTTTGGGGACATGGGACGAGCGGGGCCTACAAGGAGCTGGTGGGCCCTGAGGTCTGGCTGCCAAAATTTCCATCTTTCGATTGATCTGATTGGTCAAATGATTGTATAAAATCCATTAGTGAGAATCCAGATGTATCTAGAGCATCCCATAAATAGATTTTGCATCGATTGGGGGTAGGGCGTGAACCCCCTTGCACCACAAGCACAATGAAAAACTTGAGGGGGATTCAAGTTTTGGTCTTCTGAATCATGGATCTAGGTCTTGGCTTTCTGTTCTCTCACATAGATCGAACATTCACTAGTAGAAAACCTACCTTTGATCTGGAGCATTAGACTCAGTCGGGTTTGGGCCCGGGACTAATGTGAGCATTAGTCATGGTTCCAACAGCTAGGAGCGGATGCGGGCACGGCCAGGATTAGTCCCGGTTCAAATGGGACCTCAAGTCCCAGTTGGTGATACCAACCGGGACTAAAAGGGTTGCGGCAGGCTGGGGCCCCTGTGAGCCTCTTTAGTCCCGGTTGGTATCACCCATCGGGACTAAAGATTGACCTTTAGTCCCGGTTGGTATCACCAACCGGGACTAAAGATATCCTTATATAAAGCTGTTTGTCCAGCCCGAGTCCAAGCTTCTCCTTTCTCTCCTCTCTGTTTCCTTCCCCTAGTTCGAGCTCATCCTCTATTTTTGCCAAGATTTGTCAAGATTGGAGGCACCCCATCTATCCAAGGGTTCTAAAAGGTTAGCAACTTCATCCTTTCATCTCTCATTGCTAGTTTAGCTCGTTTCATGCTCTATAAGTATAGTGATTTGTGGGTTTTAGTTTGGGAGTAATTATGTGGGAGTTTATTTGATTTATATGCAATTTGAGCTCAAATTAACTTCTTAGTTTGCATATGTGTAGGTGTGGTTTACCTAGTGCCTTCCCGTCCCCGTCCTCACCGCCATCGTTCGCCCGCGCCGTCCCGTCGTCGGCACCACCTTGGTGAGCCTCTTGTTCTTATCCTTTTTGTAAAAAAAAATCTTATTTGTATGATTTAGATAGTTACTTGTATAATTTTCTTAATTGTATGATTGTTTGTTATATATAGTGCCATGGTTTTGATATCCATCCCCGTCGGCCCTTGTCCGGTTTATGATTCGGATGTGGTATATTATCTATTATAACTATTTGTTTCATTTCGTGTTTATGACAATTATGCCCATCAAGTTGACATAGATATTTTTATCTAGGAGGTATGTGAACCAGAAATTGCAACCGACCCTCTTGTCGAGAAGTTAAATTTAGTTCAAAAAGAAAATGGTTATTTGAAAGAAAATTTGAAAAGAATTGAAGAAGAGAAGATGAAATTGGAGTTGTATGTTGCCGATGTCGTCGATGATCACAAGATCAAGATGGATGCAATGCGCTTGAAGATTAGAAAGATTAGAAAATATGCCATTAATAAAGAGGCTTGGTATCATTATGCTGTTGGATCAATTATTTCCTTAGTTGCGATTTTGATCGCATTTGTTGTTGCATTTAAATGCTTTAGCTAGATAGTTGTATGTTGTTTTATGAGATGTATGTACGAACTTTATGTATGAACTTGTATTAATTTGGTCACTTCGATGTTGTGTAATGAAGATGAGCCGAAAATGGATGTACGATGACCGACGCTCTCCCGAGTTCATTAATGACGTGCATAGTTTTCTGCGTGTGGCTGAGGCAAACAAGCGGAATGGTTTTATGTGTTGTCTATGTGGTGTCTGTAAGAATGATAGGGATTACTCTACCTAAAAAATCCTTCACAGCCACCTGCTTCAGTCCGGTTTCATGTCCGGCTATAACTGTTGGACCAAGCATGGAGAAAGAGGGGTTATAATGAAAGACAATGAAGAAGAAGAGGAAGATGACAACTCTCCTAGGTTCCCTGAATACGATGGTACTACAATAGGGGAAGCTGAAGAAGAGACATCAGATGAGCCCGCTGATGATCTTGGTCGGGCCATTGCTGATGCAAAGAGAAACTACAAAAATGAAAAGGAGAGGTTGAAGTTGGAGCGCATGTTAGAGGATCACAAAAAATTGTTGTACCCAAATTGCGAAGATGACAAGAAAAAGCTAGGTACCACACTGGAATTGCTGCAATGGAAGGCAGAGAATGGTGTATCTGACAAGGGATTTGAAATGTTGCTGAAACTGATAAAGAAGACGCTTCCAAAGGATAACGAATTACCCGACAGTACGTACGAAGCAAAGAAGGATGTCTGCTCTCTAGGATTAGAGGTGCAGAAGATAGATGCATGCCGTAATGACTGCATCCTCTACTGCGGTGAGGAGTACGAGAATTTGAATGCATGCCTGGTATGCGGTGCATTGTGCTATAAGATCAGCCGCGATGACCCTGGTGATGTTGAGGGCGAGCGCCCCAGGAAGAGGGTTCCTGCCAAGGTGATGTGGTATGCTCCTATAATACCACAGTAAGAAAGACGGGATGTTGAGAGTACCCGCTGATGGGTCGTAGTGGAGAAAAATCAAGAGAAAGTGGTCGGAGTTTGCAGATGACGCAAGGAACTTATGGTTTGGTATAAGTACAGATGGCATGAATCCTTTTGGGGAGCAGAGCAGTAGTCATAGCACTTGGCCTGTGACTCTATGTATCTATAACCTTCCTCCTTGGTTGTGCATGAAGCGGAAGTTCATTATGATGCCAGTGCTCATCCAAGGCCCTAAGCAACCCGGTAACGACATTGATGTGTACCTTAGGCCATTAGTTGAAGAACTTTTATAGTTGTGGGATATCAAAGGTGTATGTGTGTGGGATGAGCACAAACAGCAGGAATTTGACCTACGAGCATTGCTGTTTGTAACCATCAATGATTAGCCTGCTCTTAGTAACCTTTCAGGACAGACAAACAAGGGATACAATGCATGCATGCACTATTTAGATGAGACTGAAAGTATATATTTGGATAAATGTTAGAAGAATGTGTACCTAGGACATCATTGATTTCTTCCGATCAGGCATCTCTTAAGAAAGAAAGGCAAGCATTTCAAAGGTGAGGCAGATCACCGAAAGAAGCCTAGCCACCATACTAGTGAAGATATATTTGATATGGTCAAGTATTTAAAAGTAATCTTTTGAAAGGGTCCTGGTGGTCAATCTGTTCTGAATGACGCTAACGGACACGCACCCATGTGGAAGAAGAAATCTATATTTTTGGAGCTACCCTATTGGAAAGTCCTAGAGGTCCACTCTGCAATCGACGTGATGCACGTGATGAAGAATCTTTGCGTGAACTTGCTAGGCTTCTTGGGCGTGTATGGGAAGACAAAAGATACACCGGAGGCACGGGAGGACCAGCAACGTATGAACGAAAAAGACGGCATGCAACCAAAGGAGTATCAAGGTCCTGCCAGCTACGCTCTTACCAAAGAAGAGAAGGTAATCTTTTTTGAATGCCTGAGCAGTATGAAGGTCCCGTGTGGTTTCTCGTTGAATATAAAGGGAATAATAAATATGACAGAGAAAAAGTTCCAGAACCTAAAGTCTCATGACTGCCATGTGATTATGACGCAATTACTTCCGGTTGCATTGAGGGGCCTTCTACCGGAAAATGTTTGATTAGCCATTGTGAAGCTATGTGCATTCCTCAATGTAATTTCTCAGAAGGTAATCGATCCAGAAATCCTACCAAGGTTACAGAATGATTTGGTCTAATGTCTTGTCAGTTTCGAGTTGGTGTTCCCACCATCCTTCTTCAACATTATGATGCATGTCCTAGTTCACCTAGTCGAAGAGATTACCATTCTGGGTCCTACATTTCTACACAATATGTTCCCCTTTGAGAGGTTCATGGGAGTCTTAAAGAAATATGTTCATAACCGTGCTAGGCCAGAAGGAAGCATCTCCAAGGGCCATGAAACAGAGGAGGTTATTGAGTTCTGTGTTGACTTTATTCCTGACTTTAATCCGATTGGTGTTCCTCAATCACAGCATGAAGGGAGACTGAGTGGAAAAGGCACACTAGAAAAGAATTCAGAAATAAGTATGGACGGGCATTCTTTCACTCAAGCACACTACGTAGTTCCACAAAATTCCACCTTGGTGGCTCCGTATATCGAGGAACACATGGATATTGTACGCTCCAAGAACCCGAAGCAGTCTGACCCCTGGATTAAACATACGAACATGGCGACTTTCGGCGGTTGGTTGCAAACACATCTCATGAATAACACCACTGTTGGAGGTGAGTTGTACTTGTTGGCCAAGTCACCACCTTCGACTATATTGACTTTCAAAGGGTACGAGATAAATGGGAATATATTTTACACGATCGCCCAAGATAAAAAGAGCACTAACCAAAACAATGGTGTCCGCTTTGATGCAACTAACACCAATAGTAAAAAGGACACATATTATAGTTACACAGAGGAGATATGGGAACTTGACTATGGACGTTCTTTTAAGGTCCCTTTGTTTCAGTGCAAATGGGTCAATCTGTGTAACACCCCCTTGTAATATGCTACAGTGATCATCTTCTAACCATGCCAAGTCATCTTTAATTGCAGTACTAAATCATCATTTGTTCTTATCTCATTTCAAATTCCACTTTAAACAAAAATTCAAAATGCTAGTCAAAATAAAAGTTGATCAAATTTGAAAACAAAATAGTTCATAATGTTGCAAATATTCCCAAAGCAATTATAAAAATAAGATCAACATTTGTTGGATTAGTTAAATGACTCTAACATCATGGAACAGTACCAAACAGCAATATGTAATCCCATTTTAAATAATAAAAATGCAAATGGAATCATTTTGTCTCCAAACCATTTTCTAGTAATAGTTAATATTACACTGTAAGTATTGAGCTAAGTCACATATTTTACAAAACTCAAATGGTGGCTAAGCTATTTACAAAACAGAAACTAAAAAGGGTAAACAGAAAAGAAAAGGGAAAATAGAAAAAGGGCCGCAGTGCCTGGGCCTAAGTCAGGCAACCGGCCCAGCCCACCCGCACTCTCCTTCAACCTCTCTCCTCGCTATCGACCGCAGCTCGCCCGCGCACACTGGCACCCCCTCCTGCATGCTCGACAATGCATGGCTGCCGCTCCGCGTCACCTGCAAGGCCTCCCCTCTCTTCCCGCAAACCCCCTGGCCCCTCAGTTCTTCCCCTCTCGCTCGCCTACTTCTCCTCCGAGCTCGGTCGAGCGCCACCGAGACCACGTCGCCGTCAACCGTGGCCACCGGCCACCCCGCACCTCCTAGAATTGTCCTGGAGGACCGCCGCGCTCGACTACCTCACCTATGACGACGAACATGAGCTCAATGCCACCACATCGTTGGTATCGACCCGTTTTCCTCCTCGACATCCGCCGCACCTCGCCACTCGATCCCCTCATCTCCGACCACCTTCGGCCTCCTCGACCCCGCCAACGAGTTCCCTATGAGCGTCTGGTCCTCGCCGACCTCCCCTCTCTGTCTCCCGCGTCCCACAGCCTAGTCGCCGTAATTACCGTGCTGCCACCGCCGTCGGTCTTGGTCATCGCTGGCGTTAGAGCCATCCCCCGAATGAACCAGTGGCATCGGTGGATGCGCGGTTTCGCGCTGAGCCTTTTGGTGCCATCCGCCGCTCCATTTAGTCGTCGGAGCTCCCTCCGGTGACCCTTCCGCCGTTCTGGACGTCGCCGGCGTCCAGCCTCGGCCGCGCGGACATGTCCGGTCCTAGAAGGGCACAGCCATGGACATGTCTGGCTGTGCCACTGTCCAGTGGGGCCCCCTCCTATACTGTTTAAATGGATAGGTACACAGTTAGCAGCTGACTATGCATGTAGGCCCCACATGTCAGCCACTTGAGCAAATCTCTGGGTACTATTTTGGTACCCATAGCAATTGCAGTTTAACTAATTTCGAATTAAAGAATTAAAAATAAATACAGAAAATTGCAAATTACTAGTAAAACTTTGATAAATCATAGAAATTAAACCATAGCTCCGATGAAAATAATTTATATAAGAAAAATGATCAGAAAAATATGACAAATCCGAATATGCCACCCACATACCTATCACACCTATCATGATGAACATGGAACTTTCCCCTCTGGATCGTCAGTCCGATAATCACCCAAAGCTGGTAAAACACCTCCAGATGTTTTCCCACTCCGTCCAACACACGTGGTACTGCATTAGAGCACCCCTAGCATAGCATACTGCCTTGCCATGCATTTGTGTTGCATTGTTTGCCGTGTATTTATTGTTTCTTCCCCCTCCTCTTCGGTAGACCCCGGGACTGCTGCTGACGCAACTGAGTACGACTACGTCATCGAAACAAGACCCCTGCAGCAGAGCTTCCAGGCAAGCAAGACCCCCTTGACCATCCTGATATTGTCTACTATTTATCTCTATTGCTTACATTAGAATTGCTTATGTTGTTATTTTGATAGCTCCTATTCTGATGCATAGCCTGTTTTTGTCGCTTGCTATTGATACCTTATCTGCTATCCTATGATGCTTAGTTAGGAATGTTATGTATCATCAGCTGGCCATTCACCCTTGTCCATTTTCCATGCATGTTATCGGGCCATGATCACTCTGGGTGATGATCACGGAAAGGTTACATTACTGCAATACCTTTCAAACTCTTAAAGTCGGGCCGGCTCCAAGAGTGCCCGTGAGATAATGAAACAATATGGGTTGGACCCAAGGGTACCCGCGAGTGATATTGTGGCAGAATGACAGGGCAGGCGAAAACTGCCTAGGAGAGAGGTGAGCCTGGTCCCTGGTCGTAGGTCCGCGGGTTACCAAGTCGGAGTGAGAGGGATCCTGTTCGTCTCTGCGAGTTACTAAACTCGCCTAACGGATTTGGGTATTTGATCTGAGTTGGCTACGTGCCTATACGCACTACCACCACGCGGGATAATGGTTTAATGGGGCCCTCGGCGCCGTATGTATCAGCCGAAAGCTTTGTCAGACATCCAGTTCAGCATTGTGGCACGGTCGGATCATGCCATTCAGAATACTGGTGGCGCTGGTATTGCTCATTCCATGCTATGATATTATTATTCTTGGATGTTTTTTTATCATTTTATACCTTTTTATATCATTTTTGGGGACTAACCTATTAACTTAGTGCCAAGTGCCAGTTCCTGTTTTCTGCCCTGTTTTTGTTTCACAGAAAATCAATATCAGATAAGATCAAATTATCCCAAAACTTTTTTAGGTTTTTTTATTGGAGATAAGGATCACCTGGAGCTTGGAAGCTACAGAAGAAGGTTCTGGAGGGCTCCACACAACACCAGGGCGCACCCCAGGGGGCCGCGCCCAGGTGTTGTGTGGGCCCCTCCCTGTGCCAACCGACCTACTTCCACCTCTATAAATTCCCAAATATTCCAGAAACCCTAAGGGAGTCCTTGAAATATTTTTTCTACCGCCGCAAGCCTCTGTTCTTGCCAGATCCCATCTGGAGGCCTTTTCCGGTACTCCGCCGGAGGGGGAACTCATCACGGAGGGGCTCTACATCATCCTTGCCACCTCTCCGATGGTTCGTGAGTAGTTCACCACAGACCTACGGGTCCGTAGGTAGTAGCTAGATCTCTCTCTCTCTCTCTCTCTCTCTCTCTCTCTCTCTCTCTTTGTATATCAATACAATGCTCTCCATGATCTTCATGGAGATCCATCCGATGTAATGACTTTGTGCGGTGTGTTTGTTGAGATCCAATGAATTGTGAGTTTATGATCAAATCTATCCTTGTTTTATTTGAGTTCCTTGCTGATCTCTTTTATGCATGATTTAAGTATAGCCTTGTATTTCTTCTCCGAAGTTTTGGTTTGGTTTGGCCAACTAGATTAGATCTTCTTGCAATGGGAAGAGGTGCTCAGTAATGGGTTCGATCTTGCGGTGTTCAGTCCTAGTGACAGAAGGGGTGTTGATACGCATGTGTTGTTGCCATTAAGGATAACAAGTTGGGATGAATTCTTGTATGCTTTTGTCTTGACTACATCCTGTCATCGTTCTTAATGCATTACTTTGTTCTTATGAACTTAATACACTAGATGCATGCTGGATAGCGGTCAATGTGTGAAGTAATTGTAGTAGATGCAGGCAGGAGTCGGTCTACTTGATTTGGATGTGATGCCTATATCATGATCATTGCCTTGGATAGCATCATAATTATTTGATTTTCTATCAATTGCTCAACAGTATTTTGTTTACCCACCATATGCTATTTTCTTGAGAGAGATGCCACTAGTGAATCCTACGGCCCCCGGGTCTACTTTTGTTATAAGATCTATCTCGTTTACTTATACAAAAATACCAAAAATACTTGCTGCACTTTTTTATTTTTTATTTATTTATCAATCTATCATATACCGTTTAATCTCGTTACTTGACCGCCGAGAGATTGACAACCTCTCGTTTGCGTTGGGTGCGAAGGTTTGTGTTTTGTGTGTAGGTGTTGTTTACATGGTGTTGCTTCGTTCTCCTACTAGATTGATAACCTTGGTTTCTTAAATGAGGGAAATACTTACTCTACTGTGCTGCATCATCCTCTCCTCTTCGGGGATAAAAATCCAACGCAGATTACAAGTAGCAAGAAGAATTTCTGGCGCCGTTGCCGGGGAGACATCATCAACATTACCAAGTACCTATGCTCTCAACTCTTATCTTTGCATTTACTTTATTTGCCATTTGCCTCTCGTTTTCATCTCCCCTACTTCTAATTTTTTTTTACAAAAATATTTGCTTTTCTCTTTTGCCGTTTTCATTTGCCTTTTTTGTTTGCTATCTTTGTTTGTGTTGCCATGTGCTTTCTATTTTGCTTGCATCTTTGCTTGCTGAAAATCTATTGATATGAATCCTCATCCACTTGCTAATCTTTTCAAAAGACCAAGTTATGATGAACCAATTGCTAGTGAGTTGGGTGCACTTGATTATCTCTATGAAGTTTTGCTTGAAAATCATGAATCTGAAAATTTTGATGAAGTGTTGAAAAAAGAAATTTATGAAGTCATTCATGATAGCTCCTTGATTGAAAAGCATGCTTGCAATGATGTTACTATAAATTCTATTTATGTCAATTATGCTAATGATGTGCAAAACTCCAAGCTTGGGGATGATAATCCCACTATTTTGGAAGAGTGTAATTCTTTTATGCATGTGGATCATCAAGATAATATTTTATATGATAGTTATATTGTTGAGTTTGAATACGATCCTACATGGAATTATTATGAGAGAGGAAAATATGGTTGTATAATTTTTCATGTTACTAAATTACCTCTCTTCATGTTGAGATTGCTATTGTTTCTTTCTTCTTCCTATTTGCATATGCTAGATGTTGCTTGTCTTGATAATTTGTTTACTTATAAATTGCCTATGCTTAGGAAGTATGTTAGACTTAAATATGTTTGTCACATCTTTTATGATGCTGTCTTTGTGTTTCAATTTTTATCTTTCATGTGAGCATCATTGAAATCTCAAGCCTATCTTAATGGCTATAATGATAGCGCTTGTTGGGAGGCAACCCAACGAATAAAATAAATTTTTATCTTTCACTTTTTGTTTCTGTTCTTTTGATTATCCTTTATTTGCTTCTGTTTTAAGTTGGTTTTTATATTTTTAATTAGTGTTTGTGCCAACTAAGACCTTTGGGATGATGTGGATGCTTGTGAATGCAATTCTGTGAGAAACAGAAACTTTGATGCCCAGTCCAGGAATTTTTAAAATTCATCAGAGCGTCAAACGTGTCTGAATTTTTTACAGAAGATTTATATACAAATTGTCCATGAAGTCCTAATTTTCAGAATTTTTGGAGTTACAGCAGTATGGCTTTTCGACAAATTGCTACAGACTGTTCTGTTTTTGACAGATTCTGTTTTTGATGCATTGTTTGCTTGTTTTTATGAAACTATGGATTGTATCAGGGGGTGCAAGCCATGGTAAAGTGAGAACACAGTACCTATAATGCTAAATAAATTTTTTAATGGGTTTTTGACAGTTCTTATAGTAGTGATTTGTTTGGTTATACTAACAGATCTCACGAAGGTTTTGTTGAGTTTTGAGTGATTGAAGTTTTCAACTTTTCGGTGTGACGACGATGGATGAAGGAATGAAGAGATGCAAAAGCCAAAGCTTGGGGATACCCAAGGCACCCCAAGGTAATATCTAAGGAGACTCAAATGTCTAAGCTTGGGGATGCCCCGGAAGGCATCCCCTCTTTCTTCTAATGACTATCGATAACACACTTGAGGCTATATTTTTATTCGTCACATGATATGTGTTTTGCTTGGAGCGTCTTGTATGATATGAGTCTTTGCTTTTTAGTTTTCCACAATCATCATCTCTGAACACATTTGCTTGAGATGGCCTCACATCATCATAATTTGTTAGAATTGCTTCTTGTGCTTCACTTAAATTTGTTAAGCTATGTGGTTGCTCTAGTGCTTCACTTATATCTTTTTGAGCACGGTGGTGCGTATGTTTTGAAGAAATCCACTCTCTTGCTTCACTTATATCTTTTTGAGAGTGTGAAAATAGTCTTGGTAATTGGTACAAGATATGATGTTTGGTCCCTATGTGATGAATATCCAAGTAGAATAATGAAAACTAGCATACAAAAAATTTTATGGGACCTGAAAAACTTGATTCTTTGCAATAATTTTGAGATATGTAGATGATGATATGAGAGTTATGTTAGTGAGTCAATTATGCTCCAGTAAGAATATTGATGTTAAGGTTTATGATTCCCTATGCAAGCACATAATGTTAATAGTTATGCAATGAAGTTATATCCTACTTGTGGTGTATTGTTCGGTGTTGGTTATGTTTTATGTATGCATATGCATCATCATGATTTTCTAGTTGGGCGCTTCTCAACCTTTATGCTAGCCTTCATCTTGTACTAAGCGGGAATACTGCTTGTGCATCCATTACACTTAAACCTTGTTTTGCCATTTGTGTCCACCATACCTACCTATATACGGTATTTCAATGCCGTCCTAAGTAAATTTGCATGTGCCATCTGTAAAAAACTTTCAAAATAATTTCTCTTTTGTGTGCCCGTATCAACTCATGAAGCGGTGAGGGGTGGCCAATGATTTTCATGTTGGATGTGTTATTCTCACAATGAGTGTTTATTCACTTGTCATTGCACGAGAGTGTGGCAGTAATAAGGGATGCCCAGTCCCAAAAATAAATAGAATGTGATGGTATGGAAGGCACCCGTGAATACGGCTAGCCATGGATTGTGAAAAGTAATGGTGGAAAAAAAGTTTCGTTCTCTTGGATGTGACAGTTGAAAGACCAAAGTCTTGTTGAAACTGGAACGATGATGGGGGAATAGAGATAAAA
This sequence comes from Thinopyrum obtusiflorum, assembly GCA_036873465.1. Classification (NCBI taxonomy): domain Eukaryota; kingdom Viridiplantae; phylum Streptophyta; class Magnoliopsida; order Poales; family Poaceae; genus Thinopyrum; species Thinopyrum obtusiflorum. The sequence goes on along the minus strand of JAAAWM010011924.1, from coordinate 74,709 downwards.
AAATATTTATTTTCTGTTTGGGAACCACCTATGATGTATCCAATGTGGAAAGTTTTGGGAACCTTAAGTCATTCTCGTTGACGAGAAAAGCATGCCTCCCGAAATAAATTTTCATCCCTTTTAAAACTTGAGCTCTGGCACCTCTGTAAATCAATGCTTCCCTCTGCGAAGGGCCTTTCTATTTACTTTTATGTTGAGTCTCATCCTTCTCTTTAAAATCACCAACTAGGGGGTCATGTGGTCGTGTGTGCATGGAGTATGATTGATATTCGAGTGTGCATCATGAATGGATCAATGATTGAGCGTAATGGGCTAGGGATAATTTGCTTTAGCATTGTTATTTTGAAAGGCATGGTTGCTTGTTAGCATCACTTGAGTATCTATGTCTTCATGTCAATTATAGACTATTGCTATGAATCATCTAAGTCTTCATGTCTATGCTCTGAAAATAACTTGAAGTATATTGGGTAGCATTCCACAATCAAAAATTTGTTTTATCGCTTTCCTACTCGAGGACGAGCAGGAGTTAAGCTTGGGGATGCTGATAAATCTCCAACGTATCTATTATTTTTGCTTGTTCCATGCTATGATATGATTATTCTTGGATGTTTTTATTATCATTTTATACCTTTTATATATCATTTTTGGGGAGTAACCTATTAACTTAGTGCCAAGTGCCAGTTCCTGTTTTCTGCCCTTTTTTTGTTTCGCAGAAAATCAATATCAAATAAGATCAAATCGTCTCGAAACTTTTTGAGGATTTTTTATTGGAGATAAGGATCACCTGGAGCTTGGAAGCTACGGAAGAAGGTTCTGGAGGGCTCCAAACAACACCAGGGCGCGCCCCAGGGGGGCGCGCCCAGGTGCTGTGTGGGCCCCTCCCTGTGCCAACCGACCTACTTCCACCTCTATAAATCCCCAAATATTCCAGAAACCCTAGGGGAGTACATGAAATATTTTTTTCGCCACCGCAAGCCTCTGTTCTCGCCAGATCCCATCTGGAGGCTTTTTTCGGTACTCCGCCAGAGGGGGAACTCATCACGGAGGGGCTCTACATCATCCTTGCCACCTCTTCGATGGTTCTTGAGTAGTTCACCATAGACCTACGGGTCCGTAGGTAGTAGCTAGATCTCTCTCTCTCTCTTTTTGTATCTCAATACAATGATCTCCATGATCTTCATGGAGATCCATCCGATGTAATGACTTTGTGCGGTGTGTTTGTCGAGATCCGATGAATTGTGAGTTTATGATCAGATCTATCCTTGTTTTATTTGAGTTCCTTGCTGATCTCTTTTATGCATGATTTAAGTATAGCCTTGCATTTCTTCTCTGAAGTTTTGGTTTGGTTTGGCCAACTAGATTAGATCTTCTTGCAATGGGAAGAGCTGCTCGGTAATGGGTTCGATCTTGCAGTGTTTAGTCCTAGTGACAGAAGGGGAGTTGATACGCATGTGTTGCTGCCATTAAGGATAACAAGTTGGGATGAATTCTTATATGCTTTTGTCTTGACTACATCATGTCATCGTTCTTAATGCATTACTTCATTCTTATGAACTTAATGCACTAGATGCATGCTGGATAGCGGTCGATGTGTGAAGTAATAGTAGTAGATGCAGGCAGGAGTCGGTCTACTTGATTTAGATGTGATGCCTATATCATGATCATTGCCTTGGATAGCGTCATAATTATTTGCTCTTCTATCAATTGCTCAACAGTAATTTGTTTACCCACCGTATGCTATTTTCTTGAGAGAGATGCCACTAGTGAATCCTACGGCCCGTGGGTCTACTTTTATTATAAGATCTATCTCGTTTACTTATACAAAAATACCAAAAATACTTGCTGCACTTTTTTATCTTTTATTTAATTATCAATCTATCATATACCGTTTAGTCTCGTTACTTGACCGCCGAGAGATTGACAACCTCTCGTTTGCGTTGGGTGCGAAGGTTTGTGTTTTGTGTGTAGATGCTATTTACGTGGTGTTGCTTGGTTCTCCTACTGGATTGATAACCTTGGTTTCTTAACTGAGGGAAATACTTACTGTACTGTGCTGCATCATCCTCTCCTCTTCAGGGATAAAAATCCAACGCATATTACAAGAAGCAGTATTCACCCTGCGCACAACGACCCGGAGTGCAAAGGGCGATGGGCCCAAGACCCCTGAGCATTTAGGACGTAGACCGGCGAGGACCTCTCTGCTGAGCCTAGGTAGGACTACATCATGTTGATCATCCGAGGCCGGGCATTACCCAGCAAGTGTGTCCGGCCAGAGGTAATTGAGCATGTTAGGTACAGTAGTGCACCCCTGCAGGGAAGTAATCTATTCGAATAGCCGTGTCCACGGTAACAGGAGGCTCAGAGTTGTATCCTGATCTACTACAACTATGAACGGATACGGTTACAATGTTAAACTGTTACTACTGCTCTCGGGTTCACTTTCTCGCAGGGTAGTCGAGGAAGGATCTCAGGGCATTGCTAATATATACCTGTTACTATATGGTAATATCCTCTACTCTCTTCTGATCCTGCAAGATTGCTTCAAGATGCTAGTCTTTGATAGGCTAGGCCTTTCCCCCCTCTGTTCTGGCATTTCTGCAGTTTAGTCCAAAGATATAGTCCCATTTCTTTGATACCGATGCATGCTTAGTATAGTTCTGATGTAAGTCTTGCGAGTACTTTGGATGAGTACTCACGGTTGCTTTGCTACTTCTTCTCCCCATACCCAGTTGCTGCGATCAGATGATGGAGTCCAGTTGCAGGAGATCCCCGGAGGCACCTTCTATGTTGAGCTCGCCGACCAGGAGTAGTTCTGAGGCCCTAGGCAAGAGGCCTTCGCCTTTTCGATCAGTGTCACTGTTGTGCTAGCCTTCTTAAGGCAAACTTGACTAACTATGTCTGTACTTAGATCTTAATTGTTTGTAGGACTTATGTATTCGGGTCCTCGCGACCCCTGGCATGTAATATGGAGATTTATGTTTAAAATTTGTGTTTAGAGTTGTGTTGTGATATCCTCCTGTGAGTCTCTGATCTCGATCGTATATGTTTGCGTGTTTGATTAGTGCACAGTCGAGCGGGGGCGTCACACATTCGTATCAGAGCCGACTGCCTATAGGAAGCCCCTTCCAAATTCCTTGGTCAAAGTTGAGTCTAGTCTTTGCAAAAACTATTTTACTAACTATGTTGTGTGGGTTGCGGGCCCACATCACAAATGGATGGGTTAGGATCTTTTATTCCTCTCCTATACTCTGGGACTCTGATCTCTCTTCTATTTGGGTTAAAGATTTTACTAACTCTAACTCTAGGTTCTCATGGTCGCATCCCCCCGGAGCTAGGAATATCTACTGTTATTCCTTTGAATGCATGATGCATAACTTAGTCACTGGCATTTGACATCGTTGAAACCTCCTTTGTTCTTCATGAACCATAGGATCCTTTTATCGAGGATTTTCCGGATCGTCGCTTCCAGATGCCAGGCTTCAGAGGTTTTCTCCAACGTTGATGTAGCCTTTGCTATGTCCCATTGTTGTATTCCTTACCGCATGCCTGCGCGCCGCCTAGTATGTCTAGGTTGTTTCTCTTTTCCGAACTCATGCTAGCAGCGTGTAATTGACTCTGTGTATGGATCTGTATGTCTTGGATGACTACTATTATGTTTCTAATGCACTTCTTGTTCATTGATCATGCTGCATCATGAATGACCTCATACGTTTGCAGTTGTTCTTGCTAAACTGCCCCCTGTTGTTTTTAGCAGGATGGCTGACGACCCTCCGCCTCCACCCTATATTGCCACTATCATGTAGCAGTTTGAACTAAACCGTCAGCTCAATGAGAGTCTGGTGAACCGTTTGGAACGCAACAATGCTCGTCAGGAGCCTGGTCCAATCTCATTGCAAGATTTCGTGTGCCTCAACCGGTCTATTTTTTGCAACTCCACCAATCCTATGGATGCTGATGATTGGCTTCATGACATCCTGTTTGAGATGGAGTCACCCAATGTTGCCCCTGCCAGTCATGTCACCTTTGCGGCATTTCACCTGAAGGGTCCAGCTGCTCAATGGTGGGAAACCATAGGCATATGCTGCCTGCTGGAACTATAACCACTTGGCAGGAATTTCAGACAGCCTTCCGTGCGTGACACATTCCTCAAGGTCTGATGGACCAGAAGAAGAAGGAGTTCCGCAAACTCACACAGGGCAAGATGACTATAGATGAATATCATAGGAAATTCCTTGGTTTATCCCGCTATGCTGAAGATGGCGTCTGCACTAACGCACACAAGAAAGAGAAATTTCGTGAAGGACTGCATCCTGATATAAAGCTCGCACTTGTCGTCCATGATTGCACAGACTTTGCGACGCTTGTTAGCCAAGCTTTTTGAGCTAAAACTGGTCTGACTGAGTACCAGGAGTCGCTCAAGCATACTCGAGATGTCAGCCCATCCTCGGGTCAGCCTATTCAGAAATGTTGAGTCTGGATTCCTCATAATGTCTATCACCAACCTGCTCCAACACCAAGACCGTCTTATGTTGCACCTTGTCTGCCTCCGCCGCCGAGACACCTAACAATTCAGAGTGCACAGCCCAATGCTATGGATCCTCCCCTTAATGATGGTTTATGCCGTAGGTGTGGTCTGCCAGGACACCTTACTATCAACTTTTGCCCGAATCAGCCTCAGAATGCACCACGTCCTTCTGTTGGTCGTAAGAAGAGCTGTCGAAACCGTCATTCTAGAAGCCATAATGCTAGGCCATCTGCTATTAGTCGTGGTCAAGTTACCCATGTCAAGATTGAAGAAGCTCATGATTCCCCAAAAATCGTGATGGGTACCCTTTCCATTAATTCAGTGCCAGCTTCTGTTCTCTTTGATTCAGGAGCGTCGCATGCCTTTGTGTCCCAAAAATTTGCGTGATTGCATGGGTTAAATATGGAAAATTTGCCCACTCCTTTAGCGGTTCAATCTCCGGGATCCAAGTGGCAAACCACAATGGTAAGCCCCCACAACCAAATCGAAATTGGAGGTCTAGTTTTCCCTACTTCTCTAATTATGCTCGGGCCTTCCAACATTGATGTCATTCTCGGTATGGATTGGCTGACAACCCATAATGCTATGATTGACTGTGCTGCTAAGACAGTCCAGCTCACGCACCCTTGCGGCCAGACCATCAACTATTCAGCTCAGATAATTCAGAATGCCGAGAACCAGATTTATGCTCTGAATGCATTGAATGTTTCACCTCTTGAAAGGATCGAGAACATTCTAGTTGTACGCGACTTCCAGGACGTATTTCCAGAAGAACTTCCTGGAATGCCCTCGGCTTGAGATGTCCAATTCATCATCGACTTGAAACCAGGCACCACTCCTATTGCCAAGCATCCATACAAGATGCTGCCACATGAACTCCTTGAACTTAAGGAGGAAATTGACAAGTCGCTTCGCAGTGGTTTCATCCGCCCCAGTTCCTCTGCTTGGGGGGCACCTTCTCTCTTTGTTAAGAAGAAAGATGGAACTAACTGGTGGGTCCAAGACTATCGGCCTATTAACCAAGCAACAATCCAGAACAAGTACCCGCTTCCCAGAATCAATGATCTGTATGATCAACTTGCTAGATCCTTAGTATTCTCTAAACTTGATTTGAGGTTGGGATACCACCAGATCAGAGTTCACGAAGACAGCCTTCGTTACTCGTTATGGATCTTACGAGTACACCGTCATGTCTTTTGGCTTAACCAATGCTCCAGCAACCTTCTCCCGGCTGATGAACTACATATTCATGGATTACCTTGATAAATTTGTCATAGTTTATCTTGACGATATTCTGGTCTATTCGAAGAACGAAGAAGAACATGCTGAACATCTTTGACTTGTACTGGAGAAGCTACGTGAACATCAGCTGTATGCCAAATATTCCAAGTGTGAATTCTGGTTATCTGAAGTGACCTATCTTGGTCATGTGATTTCCAAAGATGGAATTGCTATTAACCCAGAACGAGTTCAGGCTATTCTTGACTGGACTCCTCCGCAAAATGTCAAGCAAGTCAGAAGTTTTCTCGGACTCGCCAGCTATTGCCATCGTTTTGTCGAGAACTTCTCAAAGATTGCTAAGCCATTGACTGATTTGCTCCACAATGGCAAGAAGTTTGAGTGGACAGAAAGATGCCAAGAAAGTTTCCAGACGCTAAAAGGTAAGTTAACTTCTGCCCCAATGCTTGCACCCCCGGATACTCGCAAGGACTTCATGATTTATTGCGATGCCTCCTGTCCAGGATTAGGCTGTGTCCTGATGCAAGACCGAAAAGTGATTGCCTATGGCTCTTGTCAGTTACGTCCTCACGAAGATAAGTATCCAACGCATCATCTAGAACTTGCAACAGTTATCTATGCACTGAAATTATGGCGACATTACCTCCTTGGTAATCATTGTGAGATTTACACGGACCATCAAAGTCTGAAGTATCTGTATACTCAACCAGATTTGAACCTCCGCCAACAAAGATGGCTCGAGACAATAGCCGACTATGACATGGATATTTCTTTTACCCCTGGCAAGGCTAATGTAATGGCCGATGCTTTGAGCCGCAAGTCCTATTGCAACAATCTCATTGTTCAGCAAGCTCAACCCCTTCTCTATGAAGAACTTCACAAGTTGAACCTTCATATTGTTTCGCAGGGTTATCTCAATACCCTGGTTGTTAAACCGGACCTTGATAGCGGCATCAAGAGAATGCAGAAATATGATTCTCAAGTCGAAAAGATTAAGCGCTATATCTCAAATGGTAACTCTTAGTCTTTCACTGTTGATGACGAAGGCACTTCATTCTTTAAAGGCCGCTTAGTGGTTCCTTCGAAGGACAACTTGGATCAGACCCCACATGTCATGAAAGAAGCCCATGACACCCCTCTTTCTATCCACCCCAATAGCACCAAGATGTACCAAGACATTTGTCAGAGATACTGGTGGCCTAAAATGAAAGAGGACATTGCTCGTTATGTTGCTGAGTGTGACGCTTGCTGTCGCATCAAAGCAGAACACCAAAGGCCAGCTAGAACTCTGCAACCCCTTGCTATTCCTGAATGGAAATGGGACAAAGTTGAAATGGACTTTATCACTGGATTTCCCAGATCACAGAAGGGTCATGATGCTATTCATGTCATCATTGACCGATTCTCCAAGGTTGCTCACTTTCTGCCAGTCAAGGAGACAATCACTGCTAGTCAGTTAGCAGACTTATATGTTTCCAGAATTGTGTCCCTCCACGGTGTTTCGTTGGACATTAGTTCAGACCATGACAGCCTCTTTACCTCAAGGTTCTGGGAAAGTTTTCAAGAAGCTATGGGAACTCATCTGTCCTTTAGCACCGCTTTTCACCCCCAGTCCCAGGGTCAAGTTGAACGAGTCAACCAAGTGCTGGAAGATATGCTTCGCGCATGTGTCATCTCCTTTGGCAAGAAATGGGAGGAATCTCTCCCGTAAGCTGAATTCTCTTACAACAATAGCTATCAAGCCAGTTTGAAGATGGCACCATTTGAAGTTCTTTATGGTCGTAAGTGCCGAACTCCTCTGAATTGGTCAGAAACTGGGGAACAGCCACTCTTCGGTCTGAACATTTGAAGACAACTCAGTCTCGTCAAAAGAGCAATTATGACCGCAAACACCAGGTAATGGTCTATCAACTTGGCGAACTAGCTTACCTTCATGTCACCCCGATGAAGGGCACTCACCACTTCGGAATCAAGGGCACGCTAGCACCTCGCTACATTGGCCTATTTTGTATTCTCGCCAGACATGGAGAAGTGGCATATCAGTTGGAACTGCCATCGAACCTTTCTCAGGTTCATGATGTCTTCCACATGTCGCAACTCCGCCGATGCTTCAAAGAACCAAGCCGAACAGTGGATCATGAAATGCTTGAATTACAAGAAGACCTCTCTTACAAAGAGTACCTGCTCCGCATTCTTGATCAAGCTGAACGTCGAACCCGTCAGAAGGTAACCAAGTTCCTTAAAGTTCAGTAGTCGAATCATTCCGAGGATGAAGCCACTTGGGACCGCAAAGATCGTCTTCGTGAAGAATACCCCGCTCTATTTCAGCCTACCTCTTAATTCTCGGGACAATAATTTCTTTTAGAGGAGGAGAATTGTAACACCCCCTTGTAATATGCTACAGTGATCATTTTCTAATCATGCCAAGTCATCTTTAATTGCAGTACTAAATCATCATTTGTTCATATCTCATTTCAAATTCCACTTTAAACAAAGATTCAAAATGCTAGTCAAAATAAAAGTTCATCAAATTTGAAAACAAAATAGTTCATAATATTGCAAATATTCCCAAAGCAATTATAAAAATAAGATCAACATTTGTTGGATTAGTTAAATGACTCTAACATCATGGAAAAGTACCAAACAGCAATATTTAATCCCATTTTAAAAAATAAAAATACAAATGGAATCATTTTGTCTCCAAACCATTTTCTAGTAATAGTTAATATTACACTATAATTATTGAGCTAAGTCACATATTTTACAAAACTCAAATGGTGGCTAAGCTATTTACAAAATAGAAACTAAAAACGATAAACAGAAAAGAAAATGGAAAATAGAAAAAGGGCCGCAGTGCCTGGGCCTAAGTCAGGCAACCGGCCCAGCCCACCCGCACTCACCTTCTACCTCTCTCCTCGCTGCCGACCGCAGCTCGCCCGCGTGCACTGGCCCCCCCTCCCGCACGCTCGACAGCGTGCGGCTGCTGCTCCGCGTCGCCTGCAAGGCCTCCCCTCTCTCCCCGCGAACCCCCTGGCCCCTCAGTTCTTCCCCTCTCGCTCGCCTTCTTCTCCTCTGAGCTCGGCCGAGTGCCACCGAGACCACGTCGCCTTCAACCGTGGCCACCGGCCACCCCGCGCCGCCTAGAATTATCCTGGAGGACTGCCATGCACGACTACCTCACCTACGACGACGAATGCGAGCTCAACGCCACCACGTCATCGGGATCGACCCGTCTTCCTCTGCCACAGCCGCCGGACCTTGCCGCTCGATCCCCTCATCTCCGACCACCACTGGCCTCCCTGACCCCGCCAATGAGTTCCCTGTGAGCGTCCGGTGCTCGCCGACCTCCTCTCTCTCTCTCACCCGCGTCCCATAGCCTAGTCGCTGTCGTTGCCATGCCGCCACCGCCGTCGGGCTTGGTCATCGCCGGCGTTAGAGCCATCCCCCGAATGAACCAGTGGCATGGGTGGATGCGCGGTTTAGTCGTCGGAGCGCCCTCCGATGACCCTTCCACCGTGCTGGACGTCGCCGGCGTCCAGCCTCGGCCGCGCGGACATGTTCGGTCCTGGAAGGGCACAGCCATGGACATGTCCGGCTGTGCCACTATCCAGTGGGGCCCCCTCCTATACTGTTTAAATTGATAGGTACATAGTCAGCAGCTGACTGTGCATGTAGGCCCCACATGTCACCCACTTGAGCAAATCTCTGGGTACTATTTTGGGTACCCATAGCAATTGCAGTTTAAATAATTTCGAATTAAAGAATTAAAAATAAATACAGAAAATTGCAGCTTATTAGTAAAACTTTGATAAATCATAGAAATTAAACCGTAGCTCCGATGAAAATAATTTATATATGAAAAATGATCAGAAAAATATGACGAATCCGAGTATGCCACCCACATACCTATCACACCCACCTATCATGATGAACATGGAACTTTCCCCTCTGGATCATTAGTCCGATAATCACCCGGAGCTGGTAAAACACCTCCAGATGTTGTCCCACTCCGTCCAACACAGGTGGTACTGCATTAGAGCACCCCTAGCATAGCATACTACCTTGACATGCATTTGTGTTGCATTGTTTGCCATGTATTTATTGTTTCTTTGCCCTCCTTCTCTCCGGTAGACCCCGAGACTACTGTCGACGCAGCTGAGTACGACTACGTTATCGAAACAAGACCCCTGCAGTAGAGCTTCCAGGCAAGCAAAACCCCCTTGATCATCTAGATATCGTCTACTCTTTCTCTCTATTGCCTGCATTAGAATTGTTTCTGTTGTTATTCTGATAGCTCCTATTCTGATGCATAGCCTGTTTTCGTCGCTTGCTATTGATACCTTATCTGCTATCCTATGATGCTTAGTTAGGAATGTTATGTATCATCAGCTGGCCATTCACCCTTGTCCATTTGCCATGCTTGTTATCGGCCCGTGATCACTCTGGGTGATGATCACGGAAATGTTACATTACTGCAATACCTTTCAAACTGTTGAAGTCGGGCCGGCTTCAAGATCGCCCACGAGATAATGAAACAAGATGGGTTGGACCCAAGGGTACCCGCAAGTGATATTGTGGCAGAACGACAGGGCAGGCGGAAACTGCCTAGGAGAGAGGTGGGCCTGGTCCCTGGTCGTAGGTCCGTGGGTTACCAAGTCGGAGCGACAGGGATCCTGTTCATCTCTGCGAGTTACAAACACGCTTAACGGATTTGGGTATTTGATCTGAGTTGGCTATATGCCTATACGTACTACCACCACACGGGATAATGGTTTAATGGGGCCCTCGGCGCCATATGTATCAGTTGAAAGCTTTGTCAGACGTCCAGTTCAGCATTGTGGCACGGTCGGATCGTGCCATCCAGAATACTGGTGGCGCTAGTATTCACCCTGCGCACAACGACCCGGAGTGCAAAGGGCGATGGGCCCAAGACCCCTGAGCACTTAGGATCTAGACCGGTGGGGACCTCTCTGCTGAGCCTAGGTAGGACTACGTCGTGTTGATCATCCGAGGCCGGGCATTACCCAGCAAGTGTGTTCGGCCAGAGGTAATCGAGCGTGTTGGGTACAGTAGTGCACCCCTGCAGGGAGGTAATCTATTCGAATAGCCGTGTCCATGGTAACAGGACGCTCGGAGTTGTATCCTGATCTACTACAACTATGAATGGATACTGTTACAATGTTAAACTGTTACTACTGCTCTCGAGATCACTTTATCACACGGTAGTCAAGGAAGGATCTCTGGGCATTGCTCACATATACATGTTGCTATATATGGAAATGTGCTCTACTCTCTTCTGATTCTGAAAGATTGCTTCAAGATGCTAGTCTTCGATAGGCTAGGCCTTTCCCCCTCTGTTCTGGCATTTATGCAGTTTAGTCCAAAGATATAACCCCATTTCTTTGATACCGATGCATGCTTAGTATAGTTCTGATGTAAGTCTTTGAGTACTTTGGATGAGTACTCACGGTTGCTTTGCTATTTATTTTCCCCATACCCGGTTGCTGCGATCAGACAATGGAGTCCAGGAGCAGGAGATCCCCGGAGGCACCTTCTACGTTGAGCCCGCCGACCAGGAGTAGTTCGAAGGCCCTAGGCAGGACGCCTTCGCCTTTTCGATCAGTGTCGCTGTTGTGCTAGCCTTCTTAAGGCAAACTTGAATAATTATGTCTATACTCAGATATTAATTGTTTGTATGACTTATGTATTCAGGTCCTCACGACCCCTGGCTTGTAATATGGAGATTTATGTTTAATTTTTTTGTTTAGAGTTGTGTTGTGATATCCTCCCGTGAGTCTCTGATCTCGATCGTGTACGTTTGCGTGTATGATTAGTGCACGGTCGAGCGGGGGCATCACAATCTGACATGAGGCGGGGTAAAGGTAGACCCGCAGTACGGAATGACTATAGAGGATCTCAACAATCTTGGGTACACAGATGAACCATTCATCCTAGCCAATGATGTGGCGCAGGTTTTCTATGTGAAGGACATGTCTACCAAATCGAGAAAAAGAAAGGATAAGGAAGCCAATACATCATACGATGAGCCAACGCGCCAGGGAAAAGAAACATCATGGGAGTGGAGGACAAGATAGACATGTCAGAAGATTATGAAAAGTTTGATGAAATTCCTCCCTTCACAGTGAAGACTGACCCAAGCATCCTGTTAAATGATGAAGATTCTCCAAGGTTACGGCGCAATCATAAGCAAGGGACACACGCGAAGAAAAAGTTTTATACCCCAAGATCCCACTCTAGGAAGTGACCGGTTTCACTGTCATTTCTCTCTAGTGAGTTTCTGGTCTTATAGCTGGAAAGTCCCACTTCGGAAAAACCGGAGGGAATCTTTGTAAGAGTTAGGGTATAGATGTGTTTTGGGTGTTCCTAGGTGGACTCCGGAGCGTCAGAATCCAACCAAAAAGCTTGGGCATTTTGGCATTTGAAACATGATATTTGAATAATTATTTATTAAGTTATGAATTTTCAATTATTGCTGTCCTTTAAGTATTTTAATTATATTCACTATCCAGAGAGGTAAAGTGAGGGTTTTCACCCCTCAATTATTGAGCAATGGAAGAGAGAGAGTTACTGGAGGTAGAATATGACTAGGGTGAGCTCTGGTAAAAATTTGAGCTAAAGGAGAATCCATTTGGTACCCCAATCATTGACCATAAGATTTTGGCAGAAGGTGTTTGATGATGAATAGAGGTACTTAGAGGAATCCAATGGCTTTGGAATTTAACAGGAATGAGCTTTGTATCAATTTGAGCTAGGGTGCTAATTTGTAGCTCATTTGAAGAATTTGGCAATGTAAATATTTAAAACCCTAGAAATGGGCAGAAATGGTTTTGACAAGCTTTCGTCAAGTTAACTTGTTCTCCAACTTGTGCAACTTGATGGGGGTGATGCTCATGACCATCTGGCAATGTGGTAAAAATTTGAGATCAATGGGAGAAAGTTGCCAATGTAATTTGTTCTCCTTTATGCACCACTTGGCCTAGATGAATATTTAGACCATTTTAGCAGGTGTACCAAGTTTGAGCTCATTTGGACATGTTTAGCAATGTAAAGTTGCTCAAACTAGAAAATGGACAAACATGACAAGCTAGAATTTTCTTGGAATTTATGGTCAATATTTCCTTTGGAAATATTTCAAAAGCTTGAAATATCCAGAAAGGGTAATTGAGGGTTTTGACCAATAATTTGAACATGTCCATGTGTGGAAACTCTTATATATGGACAAATTGAATCTGTCAAATAATTTCTTCAAAATGAAAATTAAAACTCCTCATGTTGACTAATGGAAACATAATATAATTTGGCAAAAGAATAACAAGAAAACATAAACTAAAATAATTAAAACAAAGGAAAAAGGTATAAAACTAAAAGATCTAAACAGAATCTGTTTTTGATTAAAACACCTATTTAAAATATCCTAAAAATTCCCAAATTGAACATACTGATAAAACACACTAATATTAAACAACAGGAAAAAGAATCACTCAAAAATCTATTTTAAACTAAAGTTATTCACAAACTAGTGATTCACTCAAATTTCAAAGAATTCAAATTTGAAAACTACTGGCAGTAACAGAAAGTTTATAATTTTTGTGACCTAAACCAAAAAGATTCACTCAAAAACTCTAAATATTCTAAGAGTTTTACCTAAAGTTTTCTACACAAAAAGAATCACTTTAAAAAGACACCTTTAGTCCTGGTTGCAACCACCAGCCGAGACTAAAGGTTCACCCGCGCGGAATTTGGGCTGCTGAAAAGGATCTTTAGTCTCGGTTCATGGCTGGAGCCGGAACTAAAGGTTGACCTTTAGTCCCGGTTCATGGCTGGAGCCGGCACTAAAGGTCACAGCTATATAACTGATGTCCCGGTGCCAACCACCGCCCGGGAGAAGGAAACAGAACCACGCTGCCAGGCCGCTTGTCTTCAACCTCCGACCGCCGAGATCGCCTCCGCCGCCCCGTTCGCTCCGGTACTCCTTCGAGCTCATCGTCCGCACCGTTGGAATCGCCGTGAGCCTCTCCTTCGAACCCTCCTCTCTGTTTCCTCTGTTGCACGCCGTAGCCATCGCACCACCTGCACCTAAACCCGCCACCGCCTGCGCTCGCCGCCGCCGCCGCTCCGCTGACTATTTGGTCCCGGGCGCACATCCAACGCGCTCACCACTCCACGTAGATGCCCTAGGTGCCGCGCACGTAACGCCACGGCCATTGTAGCCTCAACCCCGAGCCCACCCAAGCTCCGACAGCTGCCTGGGTCGACGCCGGTGATGTTTTCGGCCACCCCAGCTAGCCCCGCTCATCCCGTTGGATGCACACGGGCCTGGGCTTCACGTAGATGGCCTCGGCCATCCATTTGGATGCCGGAGGGCGATTCCCGCAGCTCACCACCGCATCTGCCCCCGTCGGCGTCAAGTCGCCGGTGGGTTTGACCCCTTTTGACCCGGGGTTTGACCATCCCGGGTCGTTGACATGTGGGCCCTGCCCCGACTAATCTTTAGTTTAGGTTTAGTTTAACCCTAATTAACTTAGTTAGTGACTGAGTCATTGACCAGTGCGCCCACTGGTCAGATTTGACCAGGGCAGTCCAGTTGACCTGCTGACGTAGTGATGACCTCATGCTGACATCATAATCCTATTCTGGCGAAATTATATTTCAGAAATGATTTATAAATTCTAGAAAATTGTTTAAACTTCAAAAATTCATAGAAAATTAACCGTAGCTCAGAATGAAATAATTTATATATGAAAAATTATCAGAAAAATTCAAGGAATCCATCTGTAAAATTTTCATGCATGAAAAACCAACTTATGTATAAGTGAGAACATCTAAATGGCACTTAAAATGCTTAAATTGGAGTTTGCATTTGAACCCTTGGTTCAAATGGACTTCATTGCACTTGTTGCTAGTTGCATTAGCACAATCCACAGCATCATATTATATGGAGTTTGAAATTTGAATAAGACAATTTGAATAAATGGCATTTGAAATGCCTTATGTAGAGTTTGAATAAGACAATATCATACCTCGCACCCAGCCGCCTACCTCCCTGGATTGTTGTGTATTGATTGCATCTCCGGTATTGTTCTTCTCGATACTATGATTCAGTTTTTGCTTATTGAATGCATTCTAATTGTTTTATCTTTCTTCTGGATTAGTTAAGCTATGGACGATAGCGGCAGAGACCATGAAGAGGATATCATCTTCGACATGATACGCTCCTCCCAAAACCAAGAGAATGAACTAGATGACGGCTCACAATTTTTAAACGACTCCGGTGAGGGACTTGAGGAAGAACCAAGAGACGAAGGGCAAAAAACAATGATGGTGAAGAAAATGTTAGACAATTAACAAAGTCCGGCGAGGTATATATATATTAGGCCTCTGGTGATCATTAGATGTATTAATTGATTTGTATATATATTTTAACGAATCTTTCTTCTTTTAGCCCTCCGGATCGAGCAAATCTTCTAGAAGGGTACGAGGCCGGGCCAAAAAGTTGGGCGATGGCATAAAGTACAACATCGATGAAGTCACAGAAGATGGCGAACCGATTTCTCCTGTACAGAATGCCCGTACATTTATAAATCAATGCGGAGTTATTGTTAGGGACAACATCCCGATCACCATTCGAGAATGGAATAAGCCAAAGGAAGATCGAGGAGTTAGTTATGTCGATGAAAGATCGAAAATTTTGCTTTGGGATACACTCATGTCACATTTTAACCTACCAGAGGGTTTCACAGATGGCCAACGGTTGAAAGTCAAGTAGTTTGCTCTTAAGAAGATGGCCACATAATTCCAGACCTGGAAGAAAAGATTATATAGCGAGTACCTCAAGGCAGAAAGGAAGACTCCAGAATTCACTGGAGCACTAGAGAAGATAAAAGATCACTGGGACGTATTTGTGAAGTACAAGGAATCAGATGAAGCTAAGGAAAGGTAGAGAAAAAATAAGATAAATGCTGTGAAAAAAGAGTATCACCATGTTCTAGTGACAGGTGGCTAGAAGAGAGGTGTGCCTAAGTGGGAAGCAGCTGAGGCCAAGATGCTTGCTGAAGGGGTCATTCCAAAAATAGCGGATTGGCCCGAGAGGTCCAAGAATTGGTTTTATGCGCATGGGGGAAAGTTGGACCCAGCGACAGGGGAGATTATTGAAAAGGCAGATCTTAAAACAGCCTCGGACTCTTTACTTGAAGCAATAGAAGATGCTTAAAAGGGGTTGTTTCAGCCCGAGAGAGAGAACAACGAGCTTACACGTGCCCTCGGGAATCCTGAACATGGAGGACGAACACGAGGCAAAGGCGTTGTTCCGTGGGTTCAGGGGTTTTCTGAGTGGAATGACACTTATAGAAGCTGTCAGAGAAAAAAGAAGCAGGATGCAGACCAGCTTTAGAAGGTAGAAACAAAGAACACGGAGTAGGATTGCATGTTAATGCGGCAGTAGGAGTAGATCGACACAATTAGCCAGTAAAGGGCATCTCCGCGGCAGGAGCAAGCAGATCCAGCATTGGATAGTACCGTCCCATCTATGCAGAAAAGCAGCGTGGGTTTTACGGGGGTCCGGGCCGATGATGCACTGTTGGCTCGCTACCCCGTGGATGATATTAAAGAGAGGACAAGTTGTGAGCTACACCAGAAAATGAAGAACATATCCATGAAGGTGGCGGTCGGCTTTGCTTTACCGAATGCACCTGAAGCAACCATCCATGGCAATCTGATTCCAGCTGGCTATGCTCGTGTCAGGGTGGATGAAGTTCTGTCGGGATATGACTCACTAGAGCTTGACATTCCTGCAGGTGAAGGGGAGCAAACACTGGGAGAAGTCATATGTGGTGTCATTGTATGTAGAAAGGAATGCATCGTGTTTCCAAACTCGGCGCCAAGGCCACCGACTCCTCCGAGTAGCAATACACCTCTAAGTCCACCGCGTCAGCCGACTCCACCCCACCTCGAGACGGAGCCCAGCGTGAGTCTGCCATATCGATCTTCGCCATGTCAGCCGACTCCACCCCCTATGTCCCAGCAGCACGGCCAAAAGCGGAAGAGAGCACCAAAGAAGAAAGCCAACGACGAGCCTCCTACCAAAAAGAAGTCAGCTTACGAGATGACTGATGAGGAAACCAGAGCAGTCGTGGCTTCCGAAGTGAAGTCTCATTTTGCCCCCCCCCCCCCCCCCCCCCCCCCCCCCCCCCCCCCCCCCCCCCCCCCCCCCCCCCCCCCCCCCCCCCCCCCCCCCCCCCCCCCCCCCCCCCCCCCCCCCCCCCCCCCCCCCCCCCCCCCCCCCCCCCCCCCCCCCCCCCCCCCCCCCCCCCCCCCCCCCCCCCCCCCCCCCCCCCCCCCCCCCCCCCCCCCCCCCCCCCCCCCCCCCCCCCCCCCCCCCCCCCCCCCCCCCCCCCCCCCCCCCCCCCCCCCCCCCCCCCCCCCCCCCCCCCCCCCCCCCCCCCCCCCCCCCCCCCCCCCCCCCCCCCCCCCCCCCCCCCCCCCCCCCCCCCCCCCCCCCCCCCCCCCCCCCCCCCCCCCCCCCCCCCCCCCCCCCCCCCCCCCCCCCCCCCCCCCCCCCCCCCCCCCCCCCCCCCCCCCCCCCCCCCCCCCCCCCCCCCCCCCCCCCCCCCCCCCCCCCCCCCCCCCCCCCCCCCCCCCCCCCCCCCCCCCCCCCCCCCCCCCCCCCCCCCCCCCCCCCCCCCCCCCCCCCCCCCCCCCCCCCCCCCCCCCCCCCCCCCCCCCCCCCCCCCCCCCCCCCCCCCCCCCCCCCCCCCCCCCCCCCCCCCCCCCCCCCCCCCCCCCCCCCCCCCCCCCCCCCCCCCCCCCCCCCCCCCCCCCCCCCCCCCCCCCCCTCACTACGTAAAGACCCTCGAGAATACACCAGCGTGGTTTTGATGCTCGATAGGTAATTTCAATCATTATCGCACTATATCGGCCTCTTTCGTTCATTTCCTAATATCAAGTAATTAATAACTTCTTTATTCATTTTATTTGCCGGGCAGGGTTTGGAAATGGTTCATCAAAGAGGTTGTCGGTGAATGGAAACCGAAGCTGAAATGGCGACAGACCAAGGTAATTAAGTAGTACTAGCTAGGTCCGCGCATCTCTTTAATTCTAGTTTCAATACCATTATCATGCTTGATTATTATCTGATTGAATTCTATTCTCGCAAAGTGCATGAGGCAGCTTGAGGGGACTAATTTATTTGCATACTTCGTTTGCGAGAACATTCGCATTACGATCGAATGGCGCAGAGATGTAAGACAACTTCGGGTACGTAAACACTATTCACAATTTGTTATGATGATCTAATATATATACACACAACTAATATATTCATATTGATCTCCTTCTTTAAATATTGACGAGATGCGGGATAAGCTCCTACCAGAGAACCGCATACGAGAAATTCAAGAGGAAATTGCGAGATATTTGCTTACGAAGGTCATATCGGAAAGCGGAGAATACCATTGCACCTAATGCCTGCATGTATTGATCTGCAAATTGTAGGAGAAATTGTATATATATATATGTATGGTCGTACGAGAAATTATATGATATATTTATGGTCGTACGAGAAATTATACTCCCTCCATTCCACAATGTAGTGCGCCCGCGTTTCTCGAGATCCAAGTTTGACTGTAAATTTAACCAACGAGACCGACTACGGCGGGAGCAAAAACTATACCACTAAATTCGTATTTCAATATGAATTCGGTGGTATAATTTTTGCTCTCGCCGCAGTCGGTCTCGGTAGTTAAATTTACAGTCAAAGTTGAATCTCGAGAAGCGTGGGCGCACTACATTGTGGAACGGAGGGAGTATTATATATGCATAACGTGTATAGTATGTAGTAGCGTAAAATATGTTTAAAATGAAAAAGAATTGAATGGAAAACACAAAATGAAAAGGAAAAATAAACCATAAACCCTAAACCCCAACACAAAATCATTAGTCCCGGTTGGTGTCACCAACCGGGACTACAGATCCTTCAGCCCCCGGCACTAGCTCGCGGCCACGTGGAGGGGCCCTAGTGCCGGTTGGTGTCACCAACCAGGACTAAAGGTCCTCCAGCCCCCTACGCACGCTCGCAGCCACATGGAGGAACTTTAGTCCCGGGTCGTGGCCAACCGGGACTAAAGGGTGGGGGCCTTTAGTCCCGGTTTAGTTGTCCCAGTTGGTGACATGGGACTAAACGCCGTTTCCAACCAGGACTAAATCCCGTTTTTCCACTAGTGATTGGAGCTTTGGGAGATGTGCTATGAGGTTGTCGATGGTGAAATTTCTCAAATCCGAAAGCCAAGGCACATTGGGGGGGGAGGGCCTCTATATAGCCTGTAGGGTAACGCAGCAGAAAGCAAAAAAAAATGACCTACGCACTAGCCCAGGACCACAATGAAGATGCCTACAAGGTCTGATCTGATCGTTACCAACTCGTAGCTCAGTGAAAGTAGAGTTGATGAAGATCATTGGTGCAGATCCCCATAGCTAGGAATTTACAACCTCCCAACCGTGAGGATTTTCTCCCTTGGACAGCTCCTCGGGCGGTCCCTCGGACAGCCCTTCGGGAGGCCGCCGAATTGCCCCCTTAGGTCGGTCCCTCGGACAGCCCTCCGGGAGGCCCTCGAACAATTTCTCGGGCGGTCCCTCGGACGGCCCTCCGGGAGGCGGTCAGATAGTCCCTCAGACAGTGTCACGGACAGCCCTTCGGGAGGACCCTCGAACAGCCCCTTGGGCAAAAGATCGAATGTACAACCTCTCTATGGGGTTGCACACATACGATGTCACCTATCCGACAGGGCTTCGCAGTCCAGAACTAGTTCCCACCGGAAGCCAAACAGCCTTTCGGCTCTACAAAACTATTTCATGGCAGGGAGAGAGAAAGCCAGAGCATGCATGTCATTTGTATGAGAGTTAGGAGTGAGTGTGGAGAACTCCTCTCTACCTCCTTCCATAGGCCAAGGCAAGGGGTGGGGTGGGACTTGGAAATACCAAAATGCCCATGAGGTGAGCCCTTCATAAGGACAAAATTGGAAAGCACATGGTGCTCCATGGGGAAGCACCCCTTGGGCCGGCCAACACCTTGTCCCCCCCACATGGGGGGGCCCAACATCCCACCACACATGCCTCCCTGAAACAAGGATGCTCCCTGATACGTCTCCAACATATCTATAATTTTTGATTGTTCCATGCTATTATATTATCTGTTTTTTGATGTTTTATATGCATTAATATGCTATTTTATATTATTTTTGGGACTAACCTATTAACCTAGAGCCCAGTGCCAATTTCTGTTTTTTCCTTGTTTTTGAGTTTCGCAAAAAAGGAATACCAAACGGAGTCCAAACGGAATAAAACCTTTGCGATGATTTTTCTTGGACCAGAAGACACCCAGGAGACTTGGAGTGCAAGTCAGAAGAGCCACGAGCCGTCCACAAGGGTGGAGGGCGCGCCCAGGGGGTAGGGCACGCCCCCTGTCTTGTGGGCCCCTCGGTGACCCCCTGACCTAGATCTTCCTCCTATATATTCACATATATTCCCAAACCACCAGAAGCATCCACGAAAACACTTTTCCACCGCCGCAACCTTCTATACCCGTGAGATCCCATCTTGGGACCTTTTCCGGCATCCTACCAGAGGGGGATTCGATCACGGAGGGCTTCTACATCAACACCATTGCCCTTCCGATGAAGCGTGAGTAGTTTACCTCAGACCTACGGGTCCATAGCTAGTAGCTAGATGGCTTCTTCTCTCTCTTTGATTCCCAATACCATGTTCTCCTCGATGTTCTTGGAGATCTATCCGATGTAATATTCTTTTGCGGTGTGTTTGTCGAGATCCAATGAATTATGGATTTATGATCAGTTTATCTATGAATATTATTTGAATGTTCTCTGAATTCTTTTATGCATGATTTGATATCTTTATAATTCTCTTCGAACTATCGGTTTGGTTTGGCCAACTAGATTGGTTTTTCTTACAATGGGAGAAGTGCTTAGCTTTGGGTTCAATCTTGCGTTGTCCTTTCCCAGTGACAGTAGGGGCAGGAAGGCACGTATTGTATTGTTGCCATTGGGGATAAAAAGATGGGATTTTCATCATATTGCTTGAGTTAATTCCTCTACATCATGTTGTCTTACTTAATGCATTACTCTGTTCTTTATGAACTTAATACTCTAGATGCATGCTGGATAGCGGTTGATGTGTGGAGTAATAGTAGTAGATGTAGAATCGTTTCGGTCTACTTGACATGGACGTGATGCCTATATTTCATAATCATTGCCTTGGATATCGTCATAACTTTGCGCTTTTCTATCAATTGCTCGTCAGTAATTTGTTCACCCACCGTATTATTTGCTATCATGAGAGAAGCCTCTAGTGAAACCTATGGGCCCCGGGTCTATTTTCCATCATATTACTTTCCAATCTACTATTTTGCAATCTTTTATTTTTAGATCTATAAACCAAAAATACCAAAAATATTTACTTTATCTTTTGTTTAGTTTCATCTATCTCTATCAGATCTCACTTTTACAAGTAACCGTGAAGGGATTGACAACCCCTTTATCGCGTTGGGTGCAAGTTATTTGATTGTTTGTGCAGGTATTGGTGATTTGTGCATTGTCTCCTACTGGATTGATACCTTGGTTCTCTAACCAAGGGAAATACTTATCTCTACTTTGCTGCATCACCCTTTCCTCTTCAAGGGAAAAACCAACGCAAGCTCAAGAAGTAGCACTCCCTAGACAAAAAAGCAACCAAACAAGCTGCCCATGATTCATGGGATCTTGTCCCCTTGCGTTGGGACAAAATGTTTTCCGTGACCTTTTTTCTGGCACCCTCTAAAATTATTCTGGGCATGTTCCGAAACATTTCTAGCATGGTGGTTTAATTTAGAAACATCTTCGTTTATACCGAAAACAATTCCGGCAGCTCTGAAACATTTCCGGTTTTTTCTCTCCGAAAAAATTCTAGAAGTAACCAGAACAATCTGGCAACCTCCAAAAATTTCCCGGCGCATGCCGAAACCTTTTTGGCTCAATGGTTTGATCCGAAACAACTTTTTGGTTTTACCAAAACTTTTTCGGCGTTCTTCCGAAACTTTTCCGGTGACCTTCTCTCAGACTCCCTGTCTAGTATTCACCTGATAGATGACCCTTAAGTATGTGACCCTATAGGTTCGGTGAAGTATAGACATGACCCGGAACACTTTCCGATCAATGATCAGCATCGGAGCCGTGCACACCCATATTGACCCCTATACCCACACGAATAAATATTCGAGTGAACCTCCAGTTGCCGTGTGCTATTCCTGTTGCTTCGCGATATGTTACAAATACCCGAGGTGAGATTTATCGGCATCACCATGAATCACCACTTGTCCACTATGCCAGTTGCCTCATTACCGGTTTTGTTCTCTTATATCATTTTCGCGTTCCGGCATCCCTTTGATCGGATCACGATGTGTCTGGCTAGACTATGATGGATACCATAACACTGAGAGGGCCCAAAGAATATCTCTCCATCGTCCGAGGAGCAAATCCCAATCTTGAGCTACCTAGTCCCTTGTCATACTTTTCCATGAACCCGTAAGCCGCCGTAATAGCCACCCAGTTACGGATGACGTTTAACAAACCCCAAAGTTCATGAAGCAACTATGAAGGAACTCGATGCTCTCATGGTCTAAGGAATTATTCAAACATCAACTTTCTCTGTGTTATTAACCATTAACTTGTGACGAATGTATCTCATAGCATAATATCAATCGGGTTGATTCAACACAAGTGTTGTTCTAACATTGTGCCCTCAAAGTTGCCGGCACAGTCATGCCAATGATCAGGAAAACAGGACCATCATGCAACACTTGAGCTAGTCTTAGAGGCATGACTAGGAATACATTTTACCGTTTATTATTCCACACGTGCATATGAGTTTCCCTCCGAGCCTCCTGGTTATTGCAGACTCGAGAACCATAGTAGTTATAGCACGAAATATAAACTTAAGAGGTAAATACACTAGGAGTCTTAGAACTTGCGCGCGACGGTCAATTTGGTGCATAAACTTGTAAAATACGTGTTTCTAGTCCCTGAACTTGCATGAAGGTGCAAATACAGTCACGTTTCGTGTACACAGACGTATTTGTTGCCTACATGGCACTCCGGCGTGGCCAGGGCCTGCTGTCAGCCACTTCTCGTATTGGGCCTCTCTAATAAAATAAAAAAAATCGCGCGCACACGGGTTTCGAACCCAGGACCTGCCGCAAATATTCTCGCGTGGACAGCCACTAAACCGATAACGATTCATGCTTTTGTAGCACAACAACTTCTTATATTCGATCAACTTGGCCAGAAAAATTAAAGAAGAAATCTAACCAGAAAAAGGAAGCCCTATAGTTCGAAACTGTGACTTCGTGGTCAGGTCATGACTAAGCTAACTTTATGTTTTTTTAGGGTAAAAAAACTATATTATGTTGTTATCTCTTTTTCCTATGTAAGAAAACAAACTATATTATAGTGTTTGTAACATTCAAAAAATGTTCACGTGTTACAAAAAGGTACATGATATTTCAAATAATATTTAAGCATTGTAATAAAATACTTGTGTAATTAAAAAACATACGTCACAATTTAAAATGTTTATGTATTTAAAAAAATGTTCATATCATTTTTTTGAATGTTTAGACAATGTACAAAAAAATTGCACAGTTTAAAAAAAATTGTGTACCATCCAAAAAATGTTTATCATGTATTTCAAATTTTATTAAAACTTATATTTGAAAAAATGTTAATCATATGTTTAAAAAGTATTAAACATGTATAAAACTGTTTTAGGTGTATACCTAAGACGAATAATGTGTATGAAAAAGATAAACATCAAAACATGTATTTTTTGAAATGTTAATCATGTATTTAAAAAATGTTAAAGGTGTATAAAAATGTTACTATTGTATACAAAAATATGAATTTATATACAAAAGTAGACATCAAAACATATATTTAAAAAATATTAATTATGTATTTGGAAAATGCTAAACATGTATAAGAATAATGTTTTAGTAAGGCACCATGCTATATAGTATAGTACTACTGGTGGACTGAGCCCGAATGTCTTTACGTATATGTTGGCATCATATATATACTTAGGAATATAAGTATACTACTTACGCCGTTGGACGGCCGCATGCAGCTACGCGTTGGTAAAAAATATAAGAAAGGTCATTAAACACTAAAGATTATATAGTTGTGCCTGTGTGCGTGAGCGAACGCTGCTTTGAAGTTCCAGGTTCGATTCCCAGACCCATGATTTTAGATTTTATATAATTAATTTATTATTTCACTCTCTATCCTGACAATGGGACCCATACGTCATACGAAGATTGACAAGGAAGGCCTCGGCCTGCTGCCATGCTGCTTGCCATGTCAGCCTGACAATGGGCCACTGACACATTGGCGCACCATGTGAGCACCTGATACGGCTACATACGTGAAATATGACCGTATTTGCACCTCCATGCAAGTTCGTGGACCAGAAACACGTATTTTGCAAGTTTGTGCACCAAACTGACCGCCGCACGCAAGTTGTAAGACTCCGAGTGTATTTACCTCTAAACTTAATTACGAGCATGGAGATAAATAATAACAATTATTATTGCCTCTAGGGCATATCTCCTATAGACTCCCACTTGCACTAGAGACAATAATCTAGTCAGTGCTAATGCACTTTACACCAATGGCATACTGGTGTAAAATATGCTTCACTTGTGGTATAGTCTGATATCCAACGGATCTGACAACTTCAGGTCCGTGTGTATCTTTGCATATTCTCGCATTTTCACGCTTTCACAAAATTCTTATTTTGTGTGGATTTGGTTTTGTATATATGTAAATCACTGGTCAAACATTTATTCCTCAGACTAAGCTATGGGGCAACTATCTACATTAGTGTTCCGTTGACCAAATCCATCTTGGAACCATACTAAGTTCATGAATGAACTGTATGATTCAACATCTTCTTTGTCGCTTCAAAAGTGGCAACACACTTAGCCTCTGTTATAGAATTCGCCACAGTAACTTGTTTAGAACAATTACAACTTACCCCCCCCCCCCCCCCCCCCCCCCCCCCCCCCCCCCCCCCCCCCCCCCCCCCCCCCCCCCCCCCCCCCCCCCCCCCCCCCCCCCCCCCCCCCCCCCCCCCCCCCCCCCCCCCCCCCCCCCCCCCCCCCCCCCCCCCCCCCCCCCCCCCCCCCCCCCCCCCCCCCCCCCCCCCCCCCCCCCCCCCCCCCCCCCCCCCCCCCCCCCCCCCCCCCCCCCCCCCCCCCCCCCCCCCCCCCCCCCCCCCCCCCCCCCCCCCCCCCCCCCCCCCCCCCCCCCCCCCCCCCCCCCCCCCCCCCCCCCCCCCCCCCCCCCCCCCCCCCCCCCCCCCCCCCCCCCCCCCCCCCCCCCCCCCCCCCCCCCCCCCCCCCCCCCCCCCCCCCCCCCCCCCCCCCCCCCCCCCCCCCCCCCCCCCCCCCCCCCCCCCCCCCCCCCCCCCCCCCCCCCCCCCCCCCCCCCCCCCCCCCCCCCCCCCCCCCCCCCCCCCCCCCCCCCCCCCCCCCCCCCCCCCCCCCCCCCCCCCCCCCCCCCCCCCCCCCCCCCCCCCCCCCCCCCCCCCCCCCCCCCCCCCCCCCCCCCCCCCCCCCCCCCCCCCCCCCCCCCCCCCCCCCCCCCCCCCCCCCCCCCCCCCCCCCCCCCCCCCCCCCCCCCCCCCCCCCCCCCCCCCCCCCCCCCCCCCCCCCCCCCCCCCCCCCCCCCCCCCCCCCCCCCCCCCCCCCCCCCCCCCCCCCCCCCCCCCCCCCCCCCCCCCCCCCCCCCCCCCCCCCCCCCCCCCCCCCCCCCCCCCCCCCCCCCCCCCCCCCCCCCCCCCCCCCCCCCCCCCCCCCCCCCCCCCCCCCCCCCCCCCCCCCCCCCCCCCCCCCCCCCCCCCCCCCCCCCCCCCCCCCCCCCCCCCCCCCCCCCCCCCCCCCCCCCCCCCCCCCCCCCCCCCCCCCCCCCCCCCCCCCCCCCCCCCCCCCCCCCCCCCCCCCCCCCCCCCCCCCCCCCCCCCCCCCCCCCCCCCCCCCCCCCCCCCCCCCCCCCCCCCCCCCCCCCCCCCCCCCCCCCCCCCCCCCCCCCCCCCCCCCCCCCCCCCCCCCCCCCCCCCCCCCCCCCCCCCCCCCCCCCCCCCCCCCCCCCCCCCCCCCCCCCCCCCCCCCCCCCCCCCCCCCCCCCCCCCCCCCCCCCCCCCCCCCCCCCCCCCCCCCCCCCCCCCCCCCCCCCCCCCCCCCCCCCCCCCCCCCCCCCCCCCCCCCCCCCCCCCCCCCCCCCCCCCCCCCCCCCCCCCCCCCCCCCCCCCCCCCCCCCCCCCCCCCCCCCCCCCCCCCCCCCCCCCCCCCCCCCCCCCCCCCCCCCCCCCCCCCCCCCCCCCCCCCCCCCCCCCCCCCCCCCCCCCCCCCCCCCCCCCCCCCCCCCCCCCCCCCCCCCCCCCCCCCCCCCCCCCCCCCCCCCCCCCCCCCCCCCCCCCCCCCCCCTTTCTTGTTACAATAATTTCTACTTCATTTAAAAAATTTTTTTGAACAATTTCAAAAGATCCAGACTTATGTCTCATAAAGTAAATATTCATATATCTACTTTAGTCATTTCTGAAGATAGACAAATCCACTGCTAGCAACATTATTTATCAGACTACATACATCAAAATGTATGATCACCAATAAGTTCATTGCTCGTTCCTTATGGCCTGTGAACGGTATTTCAGTCAGTTCACTTTTCAGACAAAAGTCGCAAGTGCCAGATGATTCATAATCAAATGACTTCAAAATACATCATTATGGAATTTCTCCATGCGGGTTTCTCCAATGTGACCAAATGCAGTGCCACACATATGTGGTATTCTTCTTGTCTTGCGACATTTAGCGTCAGTGTTATGGATGTATCATATTACCATCAATATTCATAACATACAACCCATCTATGATGGAAGCATGGCCCTTATGCTATTCATAATATTGAACAACAATTGTTCTTTTATGAACAACCCTCTTGCAACAAACAATATGCAATGGGCTAGTGTATAAAACACTAAAATGAATTATGAAAGTAAATACAGAGGTAATATATTATTATCAATATTCATAACATACATCTCATTCATAATGAAAGTATGGCCCTTATTCATAACACCGAACATCAAAAGTTCTCTTATGAACAACCTTCTTGCAAGATACTTTATGCAAAGAGCTAGAGTGTATGAAACTCCAAAATGATTTATGAAAATAAATACAGAGGTAATACATGATAGAAGGTAGAGCAACTTTTACTATGTTCCCAGCGCACATCTAAACCTCATTACTGGCAAGTCTTTTAGGCCGTAGTAGTTCATGTGTTGAGTTGCAAGAGAATGCAATTGAACAGGTATTCCTGTGATCAACTTTAATCAGAATACCCAAGAATCAGTGACTAACAGTTTAATCATAATTTCCAAGAACTATTTCTTTGACCAGCCTTCTATACATCAATAACTCATATGACATTCATACATGAGTTGGACATTCCAGTCTTCTTTCTTTTTGCCTTTATACTTCTAACAGTTTTACTTCCAATATTTTTTCTACACTCAGAAGAAGCGCCCAACTAGGTGTGTAAGTCTTACTAACACCCTTCGGACATTTCCTTTCTCTTTAAGCTATTTGTTTTATTCACCATCATCACATGATAGGCGTTCTTCCGGATCCCATCCATTCAGTCTAATGCTTAGTAAACAATTCACTAATACTTTGCAAACAAACATTGCTTTGGATATCTCATATCTTCTAGCCTTTGTTTGTATCTGAAACTAATTTTCAGTTCCATGAATATCACATAACTATCCCAAACTTTATGAAGTTCAGGTCTCATGGAAGCAAATATATTGCACTCGACCGTAACGGAATTCTAGCTTTTGGATCGAAGGACGAGAGTCTCATCATCCATAGCATTAGAAGGAGAATACCGAAAGCATGTGATAGGACAAAGTCCTTTTTGGCACTCTTGAGGATAATCCTCACATTACGTTACCAACCATAAAGTTTTAATCAAATATTTAACAGCTATTCAATTTTAATAGGGAAGGTGGAAATGCGAGCCATTCTTCTACAACTTTTATGCAAATCACACTTAGACAGTGTTCATAATTAATTGCATTGAGAATTAAACAAGTTAATTCTAAAGTGCGCTCCCACTCAAATCAATATCTCTCATAATTGACTATGAGTGATTCAAGACCCGCATTTCCATTCAACACCACGGTTCGAGATGAACACAAATGGCGCGAACTTCAATCGATAGGCAAACTTGCCGATCACATCTCTATGTGCTTCTTGTTTATCTTTCGATGCGTGTGTTCCGAGCTCAGGACTGTCCTGCCTGAACATCAAGACAACCAAGTGATCTCGCTACGAGGTCTCAACTCACCCGCCTCACACTTCTCTAATTTTTCGTACCCATGGAGATCATGTGATACCCCAAAGAGATAGGTGCCGTGACGGTGCTACACTTTGGAGAACACTAACTACTTGATATTTAAGTGAGAGATTGTCCTAATAAAAAGCGACTACCGCGCAATCAAAAGGGTGCATCATAAGGGATAAACATCTCGGGCAATTCCTAATAGCATGATATGGTATAGCCCTTTCTGACGGAGAAGTCTTTAATTTCTTCGTCTTCGGCATTTGCGTCGGTGTTCACCTTCGCGAAGATTGCCACCACCTTGTCAATGCACCAGATAATATTGCTATCTCTATAGCCAATAAAAATAGTGCATTACATAAGGTTGACATGCAGGTCATTAAAGTGACAATCATATGGCTCCAGCCATCATGCCGAATAATGACACGCATGTCATGTTAATTAATTTACATCATATAGTCATCACATACATAATCAAATTAAATATGACGAAGTCTATACCACATCATATGCACATCTCATGTCATCCTGCAAAACCAAGTTAGATGCCTCTAATCGGTTCATACAAGATTTTATTTTACGTGGCTTCTAAGGTTTCGACCAAACCGCAGTTACCAACGTGTATCATCAAGTATGATTATTCAAATCGCTAGATTAACTTTGCGGGGTGTATGAAGCACGAGATAATAAAATCTCGGACCACATACTAAACTTCGTCATACGCATGACCCCCGTGCAGATCATATCTGCATTGCCCTTTAGTTTGCGAAATTTCATCTTTCTCTAACTATGGTGGAATTCAACGAATTGTTAACACTTCGCTGATCAATCAGGATCACGGATTGCCAGAACTTTGAAAATCCACCATGCTGTTATCAAGATCAGAAATACGCAAATTCCAGGGAAGCAACAAGAACATCGGGTAATAGATTTTATCTGCTACCCGCACAAATATTTTTTAGTAATAGAACTCATCTACTACAAATTATATTGTGCAACACCCATACATCTCATGTATTCTAGATCGCAACCTGCATCTATGCATAACACGGCTCATGATGCCACTTTAGGGTAACACAGCAGAAAATAAAAAAAATCTGACCTACGCACCAGCCCAGGACCACTATGAAGATGCATACAAGGTTTGATCTGATCATTATCGAATCATAGCGCAGCGGAAGTAGAGTCGATGAAGATTGTTGGTGCAGATCCCCGCAGCTAGGAATTTACAACCTCCCAACCGCAAGGATTTTCTCCATCGGACAGCTCCTCAGGCGGTCCCTCGGACAGCCCTTCGGGAGGCCGTCTAATAGCCCCCTTAGGACTGTCCCTCGGACAGCCCTCCGGGAGGCCCTCGAACAATTTCTTAGGCGGTACCTTGGACAGCCCTTCAGGAGGCGATCGGACAGTCCCTCGGATAGTGTCGCGGATAGCCCTTTCGGGAGGACCCTCGAATAGCCCCTTGGACAAAAGATCGAACGTACAACCTCTCTGCGGGGTTGCACACAGTGTCACCTATCTGGCAGGGCTTTGCCATCCAGAACTAATTCCCACCGGAACCCAAACAGCCTTTCGGCTCTACGAAACTATTTCATGGGAGGGAAAGAGAAAGCCAGATCATGCATGGCATTTGTATGAGAGTTAGGAGTGAGTGTGGAGAGCTCCTCTCCACCTCCTTATATAGGCCAAGGCAAGGGGTGGGGTGGGACTTGGAAATACCAAAATGCCCATGAGGTGAGCCTTTCACAAGGGCAAAATTGAAAAGCAAGTGGTGCTCCATGGGGGAGCACCCCTTGGGCCGGCCAACACCTTGTCTTCCCCCCCCCCCATGGGGGGCCCCCACATCTCACCAAACATGCCTCCATGAAACAACGATGCTCCCTAGACAAAAAAGTCACCAAACAAGCTGCCCACGATTCGTGGGATCTTGTCGCCTCGCGCTGGGACAAGATGTTTTCCGCGTCCGTTTTTTCTGGAAAAATTCCGGAAGGTCCAAGAACATTTCTGGCACCCTCTAAAATTATTCTAGGCACGTTACGAAACATTTCGGCATGGTGGTTTAATTTAGAAACATCTTCGTTTATACCGAAAACAATTCTGGCAGCTCTAAAACATTTCCTTTTTTCTCTCCGAAAAAATTCCAGAAGTTACCAGAACAATCTGGCAACCTCCAAAAAGTTCCCGGCGCATGCCAAAACCTTTTTGGCTCAATGGTTTGATCCGAAACAACTTTTCTGTTTTACCAAAACTTTTCTGGCGTTCTCTCCGAAACTTTTCCGTTGTCTCCGAAACTTTTCCGGTGACTTTCTCTCAGACTCCCTGTCTAGTATTCAGCAGATAGATGACCCTTAAGCGTGTGACCCTATAGGTTTGGTGAAGTATAGACATGACCCGGAACACTTTTCGATCAATGATCAACATTGGAGCCGTGGATACCCAATTGACCCCAATACCCACACGAATAAATATTCGAGTGAACCTCCAGTTGTCGTGTGCTATTCCTGTTGCTTCGCGATATGTTACAAATACCCGAGATGAAATTTATTGGCATCCCCGTGAATCAACACTTGTCCACTATGCCAGTTGCCTCGTTACCAGTTTTGTTCTCTTATCTCGTTTCCGTATTCCAGCATCCCCGTGATCAAATCACGCTGTGTCTGGCCAGACGATGATGGATACCATAACACCGAGAGGGCCCAAAGAATATCTCTTCATCATCGGAGGAGCAAATCCCAATCTTGAGCAACCTAGTCGCTTGTCATACTTTTCCATGAACCTGTAAGCCGCCGTAATAGCCACCCAGTTGCGGATGACGTTTAACAAACCCCAAAGTTCATGAAGCAAGTGTGAAGGAACTCGATACTCTCATGGTCTAGGGAATTATGCAAACATCAATTTTCTCTGTGTTATTAATCATTAACTTGTGATGAATGAATCTCATAGCATAAGATCAATCGGGTCGATTCAACACAAGTGTTCTTCTAACATTGTGCCTCAAAGTTGCCTGCACAGTCATGCCCATGATCAGGAAAACAGGACCATCATGCAACACTTGAGCTAGTCTTAGAGGCATGACTAGGAATACATTTTATCATTTATTATTCCACACGTGCATATGAGTTTCCCTCGGAGCCTCGTGGTTATTGTAGACTCGAGAACCATAGCAGTTATAGCACGGAATATAAACTTAGTTACGAACATGGAGATAAATAATAACATTTATTATTGCCTCTAGGGCATATCTCCTACATAGCCTCCCCCTTTTTCTGCCCGTTAAGCGCATCCTGTGACTCACCTAGAGTCCGCGTCACTCAAAGTTTTAAGCACCTGGAATTCTGGACGGATTCTTGGTAAATATTCGGGGGAATCCAGAGGCTACTGGAATCATCCCGAGGCTCACCCAAAGGCTCCAGGCAACAAAAGCAGCAAACCAGCATAACAAAGGGGGTACCTTTTTGAGGTTTCTATCATAGAATTTGAGTGCATCTAGGTATTGGTTTAGGCATTGATCCACACTCTTGACCTTCATCGAAACCCCTCGTAATAGTATGGTTTCCCTATGAATCTATCGTAAAGAAAAGATGCATATAATGAAAATACACTGTCTAATTTTCCTCTTTTTAATTGGGGAGTCTCTGTCCACCTTTACGTCATTTCGATGGGACTAAGACCTGCTCATATGACTCATGAAGACCATTAGTCCCCTAATCACTTGACATTAAAACCAAAACGCACATAGGATCTAAGATGTCCTTTCAATGAGGTTCCAACTTATTTTTTCATCCATTGGCACAAATATTTTTGAATGGTTTGGATTGATTAGATTAAATCTAATTCGAGGTTTTTATATATTGGTATAGATAATTCTGATACATCTCTGCTTTTAACCTCTTATGCGCATCCTGTGACTCACCTAGAGTCTGTGTCACTCGAAGTTTCGAGCACCTGGAATTCCGGACGGATTCTCGGTAAATATTCGGGTGAATCCAGAGGCTACTAGAATCATCCGGAGGCTCATCCAAAGGCTCCAGGCCACAAAAGCAGCAAACCAGCATAACAAAGGGGTACCTTTTTGAGGTTTCTCTCATAGAATTTGTGTGCATCTAGGTATATGTTTAGGCATTGATCCACACTCCTGTCCTTCATCGAAACCCCTCATAATAGTATGATTTCCTTATGAATCTGTCATAAAGAAAAGATGCATATAATTAAAATACACTGTCTAATTTTCCTCTTTTTAATTGGGGAGTCCCTGTCCACCTTTACTCCACTTCGATGGGACTGAGACCTGCTCATATAACTCATGAAGACCATTAGTCCCCTAATCACTTGTCATTAACACCAAAACGCACATAGGACCTAAGATGTCCTTTCAACGAGGTTCCAACTTATTTTCTCATCCATTGGCACAAATATTTTCGAATGGTTTGGATTGATTAGATTAAACTTAAATTGAGGTTTTTATATATTGGTACAGATAATTCTGATACAGCTCTTACTGGTTACCTCTTAAGTCTGAATTGCCGTCTAGAATGATTGGATTAAACCTACGCAGAGGTTTTTATATATTGGTACAGATAATTCCGATAAAACTCTTACTACTTACCTCTTAAGTCTTAATTGCTCACCTTTTGGCTTTATAATTTAACCATGCTTAAAACCCCATGTTCTCTTCCATAAAGTGGGTTTTGAGGAGAAAACAAATTTTTACTATAAGTACATTTAAATTTTAGATAAGGTTTTCTGAAAATTGATACTTATATTTTGTATGCAATATACATTGCAAAAAAGTGCAATGCACATTCACGTTTGGTAGTATTAGATAAGATGGAGAGTGCGCAGAGGCCATTTGTTTCTACAACATTAAAAAAGTATCGATTCGTGGTCGATGGAAGAATACAAATAAAATTCACTGGAAAACATTTTGATTTTGATTTTTCTCAACTCGAAATGAAGGGTAACTCTCAATAAAAGATCCATGGAACGCACATGTACGTAGCTGCTCTAAATTCCGTGGCCATTGAAACACATATGTGAGCCATTTAGGGTAGATTTTTTTTAAAGAAATCTTTAATCCAATAAAAGAAGGCAGTGATATTTCTCAGTCGACATTCCTCGTGGCACCGCCTCCTCCCCTTTCCTCCTGCTCCTGTCGTCGATCGTAGTGCCGGTAAACTTTTGCAGCCTTCTCCCGCACACCGTCGATCACACGCACGCACACGAACGTACGTACTGCCTCTGTACCAAAATATAAGACGTTTTTGTAGGCTAATATTTTGATACGGAGGGAGTATGTACGTAACTCACGCGCCCAACCATGCATGCGTGCAGGCACACCCAGAAGTATCGCTGGGTTCATCAAAATGCTCGAGAGGTCGCTACCTAGCCTGCGGCGGTTCCGCCACGCCCGGCCTTATGCGCTATCCACCCGTCCGTCCACTCGCATGCATGTACGCGTACGCGCGCGCGCCGCACGGCCGGCCGCGACGACGCCGCGCGCGGCCGGCCGGCCGGCGTGACCCTGCCAGGCCAGACAGACCTCTACACACGCCAGCTCGAGGCCGTCCGGATCAACGAGACCGACAGCCCCGATGAGCCTACACGTACGCGTCTACGTACACAGAATCGAGAGGGCGACCGTGCACGCGACCCCTGGGCCCAACGCGGCCATGGACGTCGCTGTCCCCTTCCCTCATTGCGGCGGGGGAGGCAATATATTGGCTTAGCTCCGCTCCAAGCCACTGCAACCACTCCATCGATCCCTCTCCACACCAGAAGAGAATAGAAGAGTAGATA
Organism: Thinopyrum obtusiflorum; assembly: GCA_036873465.1. NCBI lineage: Eukaryota > Viridiplantae > Streptophyta > Magnoliopsida > Poales > Poaceae > Thinopyrum > Thinopyrum obtusiflorum. The sequence continues at coordinate 40,689 of JAAAWM010011924.1, read as the reverse complement.
TCCCACACTCCAAGGCGAGGAGAAGCGGCCGCAGGGGAAAGCAACAACCGGTTAGGGTTCGTGGCTCCCTGCTCGACTACCTTGAAATTCTCCATCGGAATCACGCATCATTGTTTTATATTTTTATCAGTTCCTCCCGGCCTTTTGCTGCCCATCGTTTGGTGCCATGCTCCTGTTGTTTTGAGGGGTTCGGTTGGTTCATTTTCTTTCCTCCACACTCCAGCCCTGCCTTTCCCCAATCTTCCCTTCTCGTGTCTCGTGTGTTTTGAGCCATTTCTCCCCGGAGTCTTCTTCTAGCTTGGCACAGTGCGTGCCCCTCCTTGTTGTCGGTCGTTGATTTCTTCCTTGCGTGTCGGTGTGTGTGGTGTGAGCGCTACCTGTGGATTTGTCATCTCCCTTGCTTTGTTCTCTTGCTTGCAAGGGGTATGCCATGGTATATGGTTTGGTTTGTCCTGCATACACATAGTTGCTGCCTGCTAGCTAGCTCGCTGGATCTCGGTCATATTTATCTATTTCTCACGTATGCGGCTAGCTATTCTGATCCATCTCTTTCGTTTGTCTTAGATCCGCTGTTGGAATAAGCCACGGTATGGGTGGTGATCATGTGCGTGTGCAAGAACTATGTGTATCCCTTGCGATAAACCATGTTGCAAGCTAAAAAAGGAAAGAAAAAAAGCGAAATACAAGAACTCATGAGTCTGTATGACGCCTAAACTGAAGGAGGGCCAATCCTAAGATCATATTGCCATCCATGTTGGGTAAAAGTATCCCTTGCCGTGCGTTCCAAGCGTGTACACACCGTCTTCAATGTTAGTAACTACGTCTAAAGAGCGAGTGGCTTATTGGATGGGAGCATTCATTCTAGATGCCATACGAGGACAAATAATTGATGATCTAAAACTGAGTCAGATGCGTTCCCATGGCACCTATTAAGCTGCAGCTGGATTAAAGGTGGTGCTTTGTACCACCCTGATAAATTGGTGGTCAGAAAATTAGTCAGATGCGTTCCCATGGCACCTACCAAGCTAGCTACAGCTTGATTCATCATGGTGCTTGTACTACTCCAATTAATTGGAGGTATAAAAATGAGTCAGATGCATTCCCATGGAACCTACGGTTTATGTGGGTTGTAGTCCTTTCCAGGTTTGTAATTGCTCACTTATTCATGCATGTAATGTACGTAATGCCTTTGGGCCTGACTAGCTGCTAACCAGCAATGCAATGGAATACCTTTCCGCCTGACTAGCTACTAATGTAGGGAGCTAGCAAATAGCAATGCTCCTGAACTGACCTGGATATTCTTGAGATGGTGAACAGAATGGAATCGGAACCGGAAGCATATACGTTGAGTGATGCTTCCCTGCTTAGTTAACTATACAATTGTGTTGTCAACATAGATTAGGCTACATCGGAACTGAAACATTCTCTTCAAAATTTGTGCCGGCTGGCATCTTCTTGTTTGTTTTAGAGCGAACTTTAGTATTTATCCCCTTAGAAAACTTTCCTGTGTTGGTCGTTTGATTCATAGGATTGAATCCTATAGGAATTTTTCCTAAGGAATCATGTGTACTATATTTCATAAGAAATGTAGCATCCACTGCAACCTCCTTTTACAATTCCTTTAATTTTCTCATGACATCAAACACTTGCCGCTAATCCTATAGGGTTCAAGTGGGGATGCCACTCCAAACTTGTATTTTTTCCTATTCACGTGTTTTGAAAATCTTGCAAATCAAAGAGAGCCTTTGTATGTTTTACGCTAATGGCCCTATTTAATAGATATTCATCTAGATTACCCAATTTCGCAAAGGTTTTACCAGTTTTAGCCCCTTTTAATGTGTTTTAGGTTGTGTACAACACCTCGCACGGTTCTTTTGTTGGACAAAACATTGATAGAGTTATGTCTCCTACTGAGTTTTTTTACGGTACCCTGGTACTCCTTAGGAAAGGGTGGGAGTACCAGTTAAATCTGACCATTGGTTTAAAAGGGTAGTTTAGACTTTTTGTCAGCTAATGGAACGGTAATGTTTCTTTTTTTCCTGGATCGAGTGACCTTACACAGCCATGGCTGCATCGTCCCTGCACGTTGCCACCCCTGATCGAGTGACCTTGCACGGCCATGGCTGCATCATCCCCGGAGGCTATATTGCATGCATCCGGCCCCGCTACATGGAATCTTAATTACAACCTTTGATCGACGGCGAGGCCTCTCGGACGTCCGCCTAATCTGAGTACTCGGCCAAGCCATCGTAAGTGTGAATCCTAGCCGAGATATCCGGTTGGTTTGCTATGGACGTTAGTCACATCCCATAATTAGTAGGGAATTACCACACCATACCACATTAATTGTTGGTCTGGATTACTAATTTGCCCTTGAAATCAAGGTACTCCCGAACTATTTGTTGCGGTACTCCTAGATATCTATATTGGAGTACCGGACAATGGTAGCCATCAGATTAGAGAAAATGGATGGCTCATATTTACTTGCGGGTACTGTAAAAGAGCTCCCAAATTAAGGACTTGCATACAAGCATTTATGTTATGAGCATAGAGGGCACATATCTGGAGCGCGAGCAAGTGATCGACAATGCTGGCTGGCCATCATGGGGAAGCGAAACGCTAATATTTTACCACAAAAATGTTTTGGAGAATTGGGGGGTGTTTCGCCATGACTTGAGCACCGGTGAGACCATCCGGGTGACACCGGAGGCATTCGATGCAGTGACTCCAGCAGCCATTGATGAGACAAGAGTGGCTGTGGCAACCATCCGCCAGAAGTCTGTGCTTACTAACGTCCGTGTTGAAGCCCAGTACCGTCACATCGAGGTTTTTGACATCACTTCGCCGGAAGAACCTCTTCAAGTCACTCAGTATACCAGGCCAAAAGGTGACCATTACAACCCCTTTGTAATGGACGGTGGCAAGTACATTGGCTACCATCGCTGCAAAAGCAATCATCTCAAGGTACCTACCTATGTGGCTATGCACAATGACTTACTTGTTCGGTACGTAGAGTAGTACCCACCTGCACAGTTACAATTCATAACCACTGCACAATGATGTTGTCGAAGCTATCTACAATATTGTGTCTTCTGCACTGCAGCACGGAGATGATGTCCCGAGACGCTTCAACAAGCTGCAGTCCCCACATGAAGATGTTGGTCTGTTTAGGGTTGACGGTGCATTCCCAGCATTCTCCAAAGATGGCTCTAAGCTTGCATTCGTTGACAGCGAGTTTAAAGCCGTATGGCTGGCCGTATGTTGGACTGCGTGTTGTCTTCAATGTACGTACACCATGGCCCGTTATTTTTTGTTACATAAGAATAGATGATGTGGCCAATCGTTATCGACTATGGGTTCTGGTTATATAATTTCTTTGTATTTTTGTACATGTATATATAGACGGGTGGCCCAAATGAGATCTTCTGATTTTATAACCACTTTGTATTTGTGTACTTGTATATATAGACGGATGGCCCAGACAGTATCTTCTCACCAGTGTGGAACCACAAGAAGGATATATTGTATGTGTGTATGGGCATGTCTTTCAAAGCCAATGCAACTTTGGAGATCTACGGCATCCACAATGTATCGAGTGGTGCACGGGAGCGGCAGCTGCTCACAAAGGGAAAGTTCAGTAATGTGTTTCCATCCACCAATCCAAACGGTACAAAATTACAACTGCGGTCTTGTTTCAGTGACTTCATGAGTCCTCTAGAGTCTAGACCAATGAACGTGAAGAGTGTTTCTTTTTTTTATTGATTTTTTTTATCTAACGACCTTAATAAGCATCATAACTCAATTTCAAAATTGACCATTATATATTCGGACTCCTCTGATGATGACCATTATATATTTATGTTTATACAGGGACAAAGCTTGTTTTCCAGTCGACAAGAGATGGAGGAGACAAAATGTATCAGAATTTATACACAATGGATGCAGAGATCGGGGAGGAAGCTGGTGAAGCGGAACGACTAACGGAGGGCGATTGGACTGATACACACTGCCAATGGTCTCCGAATGGAGACTGGATTGTGTTCTCGTCAAACCGTGACAGACCCATAGACGCACCGGAGCACGACCATGGCCTAGACCCAAGGAACTTCGCAGTTTACCTAATGAACACAATCAACCGCTCTGTGGTGAGGGTAATCCGGAGCGGGTACGACTTCTCTGGGTACGTGAACCACCTAGGGCGGAGCATCGCCGTGACGTCGGACCTCGCCGCGGTGTCCACTGACCCAGTGTCGCTGCCGATCTTCTTGCACTCGGTGAGGCCCTATGGTGACATCTTCACCATTGATATCAACCCTGACGACATGGAGCAGAACCAGGACATAGAGACGTTTACCCGCGTCATGCATAGCAGATACGTCAACTCCCCTCCTGCCTGGATCATGTTCTCAACTCATGACCCGTGTGCGCAGTGGAACCTCCTGGTCATGGAGGATAAATCCTCATGGAGGTGAAAGTTGGCACATGCCAGGCCAGATCTGCATCCCAAAAAGGGTCTATTGATCCTCTGCTGAGATGTTGAAAATTGTTGCCCGATCAATTAATTGTTTGAGGTCTATTTGGAATTTCTGTTTGGATTGCTGTTGAAATTTGCATTTTACGCATTTCATCTTGCTGTAATAAGACTTCAGAGTTTTATACGAGGATTCTGAATTGTGTATACTCTGCTTTTGTTGTCACAAATTTTAGTAGTGAAGTTTCAGAGAAGTGTTCATTTTCACCACACCAGCACAACTCATTTATTATCAGATCTTAATGATTTATTTGTTGGCCTAACCTCGTCTATACACATTACCCGGCGGCACTGGACCTAGTAATGATATCCATGGGAATTCCATATCCATGTCCCTTGCAGATGGTATATTCGTTGGCCTTCGTGAAAGCATGTAGGAGAACTTAACTATTGTGTAACTTGAGTATATGGAAACCCAAGTCACTGACATCTTTAGGTAACATGTGGAAGAATTAAGAAAAAGATTGATTATCTACTTACTGTAGGAACTTGAGGAATTTGTCAAGAAATCGCGCACGGTGTCCCTGCTCCATCAATCGGATATCAACTGTATTTTATCTTGATATCTGTAATCTGAGTTTGTGGCATTGTATAAGGGAATGAAGGGAGTACATGAACGTGTGGAATTCAGGCCTCGATCAATTGTTGCCAAAGGAAAAAGAGGCCATGGACTGAAGTCAGTGGCGGCGGCAGGGGTATTCCTGGGAATTCCATGGAATACCCAAGAATTTAGCCCCCGAAAAAATAACTATACGTACTACACAGCAGCTACGCTCTACGCACCCACCAGGCCGAGAATAGCAGCCAGCAGGTCGCACACTCGCACTCCTTCTCCCTCTCCCAATGGCAACGCAAATCCCCAAACCTAGCAGCTGATGGCGGCGGCGGCGGCAAGCGTCTCCGGCCTCCATGTCCGGCGGGCGACGGCCCTGGGCCCTCTCCCTCCCCTCCCTTCCGGCAGTCCGGCCTCCCCTCACCTCCGTCCTCAAGGAGACCAAGAAACTGCAGCGCTACAGGGACCAGATGATGACATCCAGTCCAGCGAGATCAAGGACAAGAAGGTGACCCCACCGCTTTCACGCATCTATTTAGTATGTTTGTTGCCTGGATGGATGGAACTGCTCGTGCCCCTGCTTCATTCCTTCCTGAGAATTATGCCTGGATGGATGGAACGGCGCGAGACAATGAAGAGGAGGAGGAAGAATCGTCTTCGGATGTTGTTCTATTATATTGCTTTGGCCAACAAAGTTTTTACAAGAATACCCAGAAGCAAATTTCTGGCTCCGCCACTGACTGAAGTGCGGTGACGAAGGAATTGAGTGCAATGACAAAGAACCGAACGGTGGATCACCTGCTTCCGAGCGGCGTGCCTCTGCCGCAGCACACGCAGCTAGTCAGAGGAGACGACCAGAGCTCCGTCATCCAGCGTGCGCGCGGACAACGATCTCACGCTCTACACTATCTCAACAAGCTGCAGAGCCGGTGGCAGCCAGATAATGTTGGTGCTGCCACTCTACCTGTTCTGTCACCGATTGATCACGAGGCTTTTGTAGCTTCCGTTTTGACTGTTCTCACAACTATCATTTAGGTTTCTTGCATGTGCGTGACATGTTCCAAGAAATGCCACGCCCACGGGCCATGAATCTTGTCGCTAGCTCTGGAGTCCAGAATTCATAACAGCACAAGCAACGGCTAGTATGATATTGGCGAGGAGAGCTTGTTTGAGCGTTGACTATACTCCATTATGAAAAAGGGTTTTCCCCCGCTTTATATTATAAAGCAACCATCATCACAAAACAACCGAGACACCGATACAGACACACGCCACCACCACACACGACACACACACCCAAGGTAAGATACAAAGGTGCAGACTATAGATGTGCGAAGAAGACCACTTGGAGCCAACAGGGACCTCCACCATGAGCAACCCCAATGGAGAGGTGCATCCCACTTGAGCTCCATTTGAGCTAGGTGCAGTAGCGGGCCCACATGGTGTGGTGTTGGAGCGCCTCTTACATGAGCTCTTTGAAAACTTGATTCGCTTGGTAAGCCACCATCTTCATGTACCTGAGCCATTCCTTATTTCCTTGGATGTCCCACCCACTCGGCCACTCTCGGCCATCTTGCCTTGCCGCCGGCTCTTTCCCCTATTCTGCTTTCCTTTCCGTTTTCTCTTGCTGGCAATTTCTTTCGAGTTCAACTGGTATTTCTGGTGCATCCCACTTCTAGACTCCTAGTATGACTCCTAAATCTCTCCATGGGCGACCATAAGTTTTCTCTTACTGTTTCATTTGTTAGTTTGCCATGTAGTCAAGGGAAGATGGATGTCAAGCTAGTCATGGACGAAATGAGATCCAAGGGTGTATAAGTATATATGTATAAATGGAGTGCCTCAGTGTGCGATGGTTGTCAACCACGTATCGCGGCAACATTTAACATATGAAGATGCTCCTACAATGTAAGGACCTTTAATTTATGTTAACTTACTTTCATGTTTGAGTTTAAAACAACAGTAAAGCATGTGCACAATAAAAGTTGGCCACCCACTCATATCTATCATGATCTCCGGTGCATGAATATTTCAACAATTTGTATTCAACTGTTTTTCCAGCCAGCTACACAAAACAATATAAGTACACTCTATATCTCCTATCATGAACAGTATCTCTAGCTTTCTCCATATATCCTCAAAGGGGCATCTTCTGAAACTCGAAGGCAAATTTTAATATACACATCTAACGTCTTTATTTGTTTACAAATCACTGCTACTTGGTAGAAGAATAAGATTCAATTCATATTTGAAAGTAGAGTTTTATTTTTTTAGATTGTTTTTCTTGCAGTTTCCCCTTTTTCTCCGGTTTTTCTCTTGGTTTTTCGTGGAGTTTTTTTTTATGTTTATTCTTAAAGTGTTCATTATCTCTACTATCTAAAAAATTAGTAATGTTCCTTTTCCTGTCCGACGGAACGCGTCCTGCCTGTCCTTCGTCCGCCTCGCCTCTCTCCCGTATAGGTCCCACCCGGTTTTCCTTCGTACGTATGTAGTCGCCCGTCAATTGCTGCATGCAACACGCAAAATAAACCAGACCCCACGCACAGGGACGATCTCCCCTGCGATCCCCACCTCTGCTGTCTTCTACCTTCTAAACTTATCCACCGGCGCTGGACGAGGTGACGGCGCCAGAAAGGATCTGACCTGACGTGCCCTTCCCGGCCATCGCCGCGCGGTGCGCGCACCAATTCCACCTAGGACAGCCGCGCCGCCCAACTCCTTTAGGCTGCTTGGGATAGAAGTCAGGCTGATGGCGGCACAACCTCGCGAGGCAGCGATGGCATCGACCATGCTGATTTCTACCAGGATCTCATCAGGCTGTGGAGTACGTGTATCTAGATCAGAGTCTGAAACATGCAAATCCACTAGCAAGGTCCGTACATCAGTTGTTTCTTTGATCTTCATGCTGATCGAATGGATTGGATTTCCCGATTGATCTAGCGTGTGCAGCTGGCCAGGTGCAATAGCAAGACGACCTATTAGGGAGATGGAGCATGACTCTCGAAGCCTTGCAAATACGTACTACTTCCAGTTAACCACTTCATGTTTAGATTCCTCTTGCTTAGTATCTTCATGTTAATTTAGACTGCTGCTATACTTTCACTACTACATCTTTAATATGTTTCCAGTCATGCTAGACCAGCACGAGGGAAGGGAGCAGCATAGTCATGCTATAAAGTACGCTGAATCATCGAGCAAACTATTGTTAATTAGACCACTCTTTAATTTGTCCATGTTCTAAGACGTTGACGAACAGAGGCTGTTGGAAGCCTCAATGGCCTGCATCACTGGCAATCCATCATGTCGGATGCTAAATTTGACGAGATGAAGCTCATACTAAAGGTTAGCCTCTAACCTCTTCTTCCCTGCTATTCAGTCTGTTCTCTGAATGAGACAAGGACAACATGCTCAAAAATGCACCTAGATGTTAAAACGCTACACACTATGTTGGTGAGGGTATTATATGTCCCTTTTTTTTTGCGGTTGGGGTATTATATGTCCTTCCATGCATGTAATACATACATTTCTATGATGTTGTACTAATTGAATTTTCTCTTCATGCTGTAAGGAAGATGGAAAATATTGCGAAAAAGGGGCCATAGGTGTGCAGTCTAGGAAGTTGTAAGGTCAATAATGGCTCAAAGTTTGGGGTAGATTGCTTCTGTAATTTATTGAGATATGCAATATATCTTATTTTTTGTGCTCATCATGCTATATTTTGATCGTTCATATATGCAAAACCAGTGCCATATTTTGTTTGAGCTGGAGTAGATACCAGTGCGTGGTAGAGGAGATATATGCAAAACTGAGAACTGCTGAGCAGAATGAATTAACTGGAGAAGTGTAGAAATCATATTGTCTTAGTGGACAGTGAACGATGCCGATGGCGGGAAAGAGAAAATCTGAGAGGGGGTGATGGATCAGCTTGGCTGGAGGCAAACTCCACTATGTCGGCGGCGACGAACTCGTGTTCTGGCTCGACAAGAACGGTAACCCGGAGGAAGCCGCCGCGCAGCTGCTGGCACCTCGACAAGAAAAGCCCGCACAGAACAAGAACGGCGAGGGTGAGCCGGTACTCCTGAGGAGCGGGACCATGGGAAGGTCCAAACTAAGTAATAGAGCTCATGGTACTCAAGTTGCGTTGAAAATTGTTTGGCTCCCGTAGCAACGCACGGGCAATTGCCTAGTAAATTCTAAAAATGTTGTAGTAGTGCAAAAACAATGTTAAACATTTATACAAATGTTTCTGATATATACAAAAAATGTACAAATTCTATGAAAAAAGTAGACATAAAAAACATATATTTGAGAAAATGTAAATCATGTATTTAGAGAAATTGGCAAATGTGTATAATAATTTTTTTAATGTATAAAAAAAATGTACAACGTGTATAAAAATGTAGATATAAAACATGTATTTGAAAAAATATTAATCATGTGTCCAAAAATTGTTAAACTTGTATTAAAAAAAATCCATATGTATATGATTTTTTTAATGTGTATTGAAATAAGTAGACATCAAAACATTTTTTTTAATATTAATCATGTATTTGAAAAATGCTAAACATGTATAAAAAATATTTTAGATGTATATAAAAAATGTAATCCAGCCGCCGCCGCCGCCGCTCCATCGTCGTCCTCCTCTCGCCTGCTGCTTCCATGGCCTTCTTCCTCTCGTCTCCTGAGCTAGCCGCAGCCTCCACGACCGACAGCCCAACAGAACCGATCTCCTCCTCGAGATCCTCCCCACCACCTCTTCAAGTGCGTGCGTCTCCAAGCCTAATTTCCCACCGCTCTGCCTCAATCGTTGTCAAGGGCAAGGCACCAACAGGTAATTAATTAATGAATTAATCGCTGCTGCTCTAATTGTCGTTTAGTTTTGAGCCTGTGCCATATGCACCTCTGTCAAACATGACCTAGCTAGTCAACCCCTTTTAATCTCAACTAGATCATTAAGGCGCACGTTGCTGCGCCCGTCCGTTTCTAAATCAAAGTATAGGAGCTTATATAAATTTCTGGAAGCATGATCACTACCAAGTCCAAACCAAATAACTCTACCGTGATCACAATCACAATATGGCATCTCCAGTTTCATTGAATCTATACATATAAACTACAAATAGTATTCAAATCTGAAAATGACATTGATCATTACACACAACTCCACAAATTCAGGAGAATTAAATTCTTGCTTTTTTTAACACGTCCACTACAAATAATAACATTGTAAGGTAAAAGTGTTATACAATGTTTTCTCATCTAGAAAGCCCAGCCCTTCTGTTGTAAGTTCCAGGCACAGCATTGTCATTAATAACATAAAACAACAACTTTAGTGTGCTAATATGAGCAGAGACTTAATTCATCAAATGTGCAATAAATGGATAGCAGATGATACAAAGGTATGCAAAAGAGAATTAAACTCACTCGGAAGAAAATGAATGTAAACCAATATCTATTGAAGAATGTTACATAGTAGAAGGTGCAAGTACCAAAGGCAAAACTTCATGGAGCATCTCCCATCACCAAACAGATTCAGGCCACACACTGTACATGTGCTATCATCTAATCAGTAAAAATAATTGCTATAATAATTATCAGTGCTGTAGTGAAACAAAACTACCAACGCGGGGAGCACAAAGAAGTGGGCATTACAATCAAAGTTATTTTTTTTTCTCCATGGCACAAAAGTAACATCGCACTGAAAACTCGTCGATAGAGTATGTCAATGGAGATTAAAAAAACTATATCATAGTTAGCAGATATAGATGAACAGAGTGTTACATGATTCAAAAAACTTGCATCCATCTAGATGTATATACATTCTCAAATTCAAACTAATAGTCACCAAAGGCTCAATATTTTGCTCTAGGAATTTGATTTAAAATGACGGGCTAATTTTCTTAGCAAAGTAACCTGCATGCTAAAATGTTTTTTGTAGACTGTATCATACTACAAATTAACTGTCTATTTTACACGAGCAAGTAGCAACTACTCATGTTTCATAAAAAGCAGAATGGACAATGGGCTTTTTCTAAATTGGAAGGAGAGTTCTCCCCATGGCAACTATATAATCAGGATTGTCTACTTGGAGCTTGTCAACTTATGTTATTTACCAGAGTGTTGGTCAGCGGCGAAGCTACGTGTTAGCTGTGGGGTCAACTAACCCCACAACTTTTCTGAAAATAAGCCTAAAAACACTGTTCTGTTACTGTTCATACTGAAGAAAAAAATTCCAAAAAATACCATTGACCCCACAAATACTTAGGCTGGCCTCGCGGCTGGTGTTGGTCACTCGTAGTGAAGGAGTCCGGGGGTGCATGAATCGGCAATGGCAGAAGTAGGATTCACAGAACGAAGAAATTCAAACTAATAAGTTTAATGGAGTAATGGGCAATACACAAAACCAAGATATTTATTATATGTTAATGCAAAGTGCACCATTGCAGTACTTTGAATCGAAGTCAGGCCGCAACACATGGCAAATATGGTAAAAACAAAAACTATATTTTTAGTGGTAGATAACTGTGACCTGGATGCAATTATTTGTCACGAATTTATAGACTTATAACAATGAATATTGGTGGTTGTACATTTTCCTTTCTATCTAATCACGCAAAGCGCAAATTCATACTACCAATTAGCATGGAGAGATCCATCAAAACTTTCAGTGACAGTAGTATGGCGCGCTGTTTTCCGTTTTGGGGCTATCACATGGTAAAGCAATTGAATTGGATGGTGCTACAAAGCCATAGGCAAGAGGAGAACAACTTATAACTAATAATAACAGATTAGTGATCAATGGTTTCATGAGAAATTAGTGTTGTTTGGGTCAGATACAAAATGAGTTATAAGGAAAATAAGCAGACTTAAGCCGCCAGCATAAAAGAAGGAACAATCAGAATTTCTCATTTCAATGTACTCTGGATTTGTCAGGCAAAACATGATATGAGGCCAGATGACTTTTTTTTGCTGAATTTTTTGTCTAATTGTGTAGCAGTTCTACTCCCTCCGTCCTAAAATTCTTGTCTTAGATTTGTCTAAATACGGATGTATCAAGTCACGTTTTAGTATTAGATACATCCATATCTAGACAAATGTAAGACAAGAATTTTGGGACAGAGGGAGTACTATTTATTGTCTCCACACAGGTTTCTGAAATGTGCTTTATCATCTCACATAATGGAATAAAACTTATGATAGCTTGTTGCTTCCAAAGAAAAAAAATTAAGCTTTTACTGAGAAGTCATCACCCATTTCAATAAGTGGTAATCAATAATGATAATTACATTGTTCGCAACCTGCAACAGATGACAACAATCCACAAAAGCACACATATATGATGGTTGTTAATAAAAAAACAACAATCCACAAATAGTCCAAAGAAATATGTGATAATTTGTAAGACTTTTCATTACTAAGTTGCCAGTCTTAACCTTGGATGAAGTAATGACTTTGTCTTACTATAACATTTTTCAGCTGAACTGGAATGCATAACCAAGGAGCGAGTTATTATAACTGTAGTAGACCTTCATTCTGAATAAAAAAGATGTTTAATGAACTAAGCTTTAAAGCATCTTTGGATAGTATACCTTCACTCTGAACAAAAAGACGATTAGTGAAACTAATCTTGAGAGTGCCTTTTGCAAGGTAATCAGATCCTCCATTTCTTAATTCAAACGTCTCATATATTCCTTAATTCAATGGTCCAAATACTAAGAAGTGAATAACTCTGATGGCTCTTGAGCCAACACATTTTTACCTGTAACATAATTTGTATGGTAAATTGATATGAACATCAGTTACAATTATGGACTACGGAGGTTAATGGCATCTGCTGTAGTGAGTCCATGATGTATTCCTCGGCTCCTCGTACATAGAAAATAAAGACCGTTGAGCTCAATGATTCCTCTTGTGCATTGCATCAAACACATGGCATGTACACTGTCAAGGAGATCAAAGTCTGGATAGATAAAAGAAACATGAGACACAAAGAGTTAATCAGGAAGAGAGTTTGCTTGAGCAAACCCAGCCGACGCACCATGGCTGCCGTAATGCCGGCGCCCCGCTTGCCAGGTGATCAGCGCACGGGCCACTAATCAAAGAGTCACCATCCATATATTTATATTGTGGACCTTTTTTTGCAGGAAAATATTCCAGACCTTATTCCTAGGAAACGAAATACTAAGCATAGTGTGTATCATTTGAACAATGTTAAAGAAGTAGATGGGATCGAACCTCAAAAGTTTTAGATTCCAGTAGGCTTCCCACTGTCGCCCAGCACTGTGTCAAACTGTCAATACACGATGTCAAGATCGAGCATATGACAATGCATTCCTCCCTTCCTCCCCTGGCTTCACCTCTAAGCCGCTAGGAGAAGCTCATCGCATCACGCTTCCATAACAATGAACGGCGAGGTGGTGCAGGTAGCCGCCGCCGTGCTGTGGTGAGTGCTAGGGATTTGACAACCTCAGCCGTCCCACCAAGAAACATAGAAATTAGTCCTGATGAAAAAAGAAAGATGGAGAAGGAGGCAACCAGGTTGAGGTTGCCCAGCAAAACGAAGAGATACTTCCCTACCACGAGCGGTCCTGGCGCCGGCGGGCGGCTACAGCGTGGTCCGGTGAGGTGGTAGAAGGCGACGTGGCGCGGCGTGATTGGTGGGGAGCGGCAGCTCAGGTGGCGGCAGGGCTGTTGGGCAGCACGGATTTCGAGGTGCGGCGGCAGCTAGAGGTAGGTGGAGGGTAGGGGCTAGGGTTTTGACAAAAATGGAAGGGGAGGCTGTCCATTTATAGCAGGGGAGCTAGATGGAGGGCTTTGGGCGTGTTTTCGGACCCTCCGATCGCAATTGGACGGCTCTGGTCAGAGGGGGCTTAGGCTTGGTGGTAGTGGGTTGTGCAGAGAGCTGTGGGCTGCGATGAGAGGGAAGATCGAGCGGCCTGGCACAGGGTTTAAAACGAAAACATCCGACATCTAAACCGGCTATAGTGCCGCTATAGTCTAACGGTTGGGGTATCAAACTAACTCCGGATGCGACGAAACTTTGGCAGGCGGTCTACCTACAAAACAACAAGACCGCAGCCAACTTTCAACCCATTCCAAGAACGTTTTATTCCCACTTAGAAAAAAATTATATACGATGCCGCAGGCGCGTGCAAGTGTGGTTTGGGCTCGAAACGGTCAACGAAGACAACGGAGAGAAGCGGCAACTATGAACGGATGCAAGTTTTGATAAAAAAATACGGCAACGGAGTGCCGATGCAATGTGAATGATGCGATGATGAATGCAACAAACAAATAATTAACGCGGCTATAATGAAAATAGCGGGAGGCATCTGAAGCATCGGTCTCGGGCTGTCACATTGTGTTTTGCTAGATTCTGAACCTGGAAGATGCACATAATTTGTATGTGTTAACATACAACATACGTGCCAGATTTATTTACAATTTATGATATGATATGTTGCTAAAGTTTCTACTGAAAATGGCTGCTGCCTACAACTGAAAATGGGCAGCCAGGTTGATGCATATATATATATATGTATATGTAGCATTGCGTGAGTTTTGTAACACCCAAAAAATGAGAAAAGCTGTAAGAAAATTACGAGGCATGACACGTGCCTCTGGCGAACACACACACACACACACACACATATATATACCCCCCCCCCCCCCCCCCCCCCCCCCCCCCCCCCCCCCCCCCCCCCCCCCCCCCCCCCCCCCCCCCCCCCCCCCCCCCCCCCCCCCCCCCCCCCCCCCCCCCCCCCCCCCCCCCCCCCCCCCCCCCCCCCCCCCCCCCCCCCCCCCCCCCCCCCCCCCCCCCCCCCCCCCCCCCCCCCCCCCCCCCCCCCCCCCCCCCCCCCCCCCCCCCCCCCCCCCCCCCCCCCCCCCCCCCCCCCCCCCCCCCCCCCCCCCCCCCCCCCCCCCCCCCCCCCCCCCCCCCCCCCCCCCCCCCCCCCCCCCCCCCCCCCCCCCCCCCCCCCCCCCCCCCCCCCCCCCCCCCCCCCCCCCCCCCCCCCCCCCCCCCCCCCCCCCCCCCCCCCCCCCCCCCCCCCCCCCCCCCCCCCCCCCCCCCCCCCCCCCCCCCCCCCCCCCCCCCCCCCCCCCCCCCCCCCCCCCCCCCCCCCCCCCCCCCCCCCCCCCCCCCCCCCCCCCCCCCCCCCCCCCCCCCCCCCCCCCCCCCCCCCCCCCCCCCCCCCCCCCCCCCCCCCCCCCCCCCCCCCCCCCCCCCCCCCCCCCCCCCCCCCCCCCCCCCCCCCCCCCCCCCCCCCCCCCCCCCCCCCCCCCCCCCCCCCCCCCCCCCCCCCCCCCCCCCCCCCCCCCCCCCCCCCCCCCCCCCCCCCCCCCCCCCCCCCCCCCCCCCCCCCCCCCCCCCCCCCCCCCCCCCCCCCCCCCCCCCCCCCCCCCCCCCCCCCCCCCCCCCCCCCCCCCCCCCCCCCCCCCCCCCCCCCCCCCCCCCCCCCCCCCCCCCCCCCCCCCCCCCCCCCCCCCCCCCCCCCCCCCCCCCCCCCCCCCCCCCCCCCCCCCCCCCCCCCCCCCCCCCCCCCCCCCCCCCCCCCCCCCCCCCCCCCCCCCCCCCCCCCCCCCCCCCCCCCCCCCCCCCCCCCCCCCCCCCCCCCCCCCCCCCCCCCCCCCCCCCCCCCCCCCCCCCCCCCCCCCCCCCCCCCCCCCCCCCCCCCCCCCCCCCCCCCCCCCCCCCCCCCCCCCCCCCCCCCCCCCCCCCCCCCCCCCCCCCCCCCCCCCCCCCCCTTTTTCATCTATTTTCATATCCATATATTCTCCATTCAAAGAATCCACTCCTTTGACAAGACATTCTTTATATGTTTTACATCTTGGAGAAATAACTTCTTCTTCATATATAGAGCTTGATTTTTCTATTTTCATATTCATAAGAACTGATGTTGCCGGATTGGCATTATTTATTCTATTTCGCTTCTGGATATATTCTTTGGCTGTTGGCTGTATATAATATTTAGGACCTAAAACGGCCTTTGCATGTTTTTGTGCTTCGTCTGCACAAGCATAACTTTTCCAGCTTATGTTGTTTCCATCTTTCTTTGCTATTAAATTTTCTAAACTTATTTCTTCATATGAGGTATATATTCCTGGTTTTTTCCCTTTGAACAAGACATACAGTGTCTTGTGTTCTGGGTATTCCATATTTTCTGCGGACGTTTGTCCCTTATTCATCATTTTTCCTTTATCTAACATATCGAAATATTCTGCTAGACTATTCAGGATTGATAGCATATATCCTTTGTCATCTCTTTTGTTATTATATTGATTCCAGAAATTATCAAGTATACATTGTTGTATTTCATCTATATATATATCTCTCTTGGGCCTGAAATTAAAGGTATTTGGCTCAAATACTTTCAGACTATTCTCAGCTCCAAAGCTGATTGCTTCAAACCCTTGGGGGTTTTGTCCTCTCTTCAACATCTGTAAAAATATTAATCAAAGAATTATTATACCTTCCTTTAGTATGCTCGAATATTACTTTATAATTATTTCTTCTTGTGTTTCAGTGCTTTTAGCACCATATTCTTGCTCTTTATTATTCTTTAGTTTATCATTTATTATTTCTAGCTCTTCTTCTAATGTATTCATCCTATTTTCTAGATTTCTAACTCTACTATGTAATATTTTTTCTTCTGGTTCAAATTCTATTTCCTGTCTCCATAGTTGATTTTTGGCTTCTAGACAGGAGGCATAAGCTTGTCTTAGGCATATGCTGCATGTAGACCTATTTTTTTGGCTTGGATAATATATACAGAAAGCACATTTGATATTATAATCACCTTTTCCTTGAACCCAATCATGCTCACAATCTATTTGGTTCATCATTTCTATTTTTAGTCCTGCTAAATCATCTATAAGGTCTATTTCATCTTCACTTGAATCATATTCTTGAGGCTCATTTTCTACTTCATCTGTTTCAATGATTGAATATATTGACTCATCATCTTTTATTTCATCATCGCATACTAATATATTTTCGTTAACACTATCTATAATTAAAACTCTTTCCTGCTCTTCATATTTACTAGAGTATCTTTTTTGATCTTTATTTGGGCAAGTTCTACTTAGGTGGTCTGGAGAGTTACATATAAAACATCTGCATATTTTATCATAAGTCTTTCTAGAATTATATCTTCTTACATTTCTTTTATGTAGAAATGGAGCTCTATTATCTGACCTTCTTAAGAAAAACCTTTTCTTTGTTCTGAAATTTCTATCATCTCTCCTTTGCGACTTATAATATTTTTTATTCTTATACCTTTCTTCTCCATATGTTAATGGTATTTGAACAATATTATTACAGAAATTATAATCTGTTTTCTTCATAGATCTTTGAGCTTGTATACCTGTACATATCTTTCTTAGTTGTTTAAAAACAAATATAATAGCTTGGGATATGTTTACAATATTTCTTGCTGATTCCTTTTTATATTCTTCATATATCATTGACCCTAGTGGGTCAGGTAACTTATTAAAGTATCTTTCTATTACTCCTACATTAAAACCTTGCTTAGCAGTTGTAGCATTGTATAGATAATGCTGAGAGAATTCCTTTATACCTTTCCAACTTGTTAGCGTTAATTTTTCTATTTCTCTCAATCGTTCATTTTGTAAAGCAGTATTTCCTAATTCTGGATCTTCTGCTATGATTATATTTGAAATAATATTTGCAAAATTATTCGGATTACTTCCTGCTCTTTTTAATTCTTGATATTGAGTAGGGCATGCTTCTACCCATTGTTCCCAAAGAACTTTTACAGATTCTCCTAGAAATGTTTCAAGATATGTTATCATATCTTCAACCTTAGTCCCTATATTATGCTGGTTTTGTATATATTTTTGGACTATTAAACCTTTCCATATACTAATTATATTCGGCCAATCTATTGGGTCATGGGCTGCTAAATTTAATATAGCACCATCATTTTTATAATTTTGAAATTGTACCGGCCTTTCAAAATCTCTTCTCTTGGTACCCATATATCTATATTGCCCGGGAATATATGTGGGTTGATAATCATCTTTTTCTGGAGGCCATTGCCCAGCTGATCTGGTAGGTCTGCTAGGTCTCTCCCTTTCTTCCTCTCTTTTTACTGAAGTTTCCCCATATCCTCTTCTTCTTTTACCACTACTTTCTACTTCCATGGCTTCCATTGCATTGTCTAAATTATGCAGTCCCACATCATCTAGTGAGTTATAAAAATCATTATTTTGTTCTGAATCATCATAATTTTTATCTTCTGAACCTTCTTCTTCTTCATAACTTTCTAGCAATAGCTTATTATTTGTATCCCATTGCTCTTCCTCATCCACAATATCATCTTTGTGATCCTGAGCAATATTCTTATTTTTATCATTATTTTCAGTGGCAACATTATTATTACTATTAATATTATCTTTCTTCACTTCTGCTGCTATTGTATTATTTATTACGCGAGAACAACTAATTGCTGGTTTTTTCTCACTTTTTAATCTTTTTA
Source organism: Thinopyrum obtusiflorum (assembly GCA_036873465.1). Taxonomy (NCBI): domain Eukaryota; kingdom Viridiplantae; phylum Streptophyta; class Magnoliopsida; order Poales; family Poaceae; genus Thinopyrum; species Thinopyrum obtusiflorum. The sequence goes on along the minus strand of JAAAWM010011924.1, from coordinate 22,106 downwards.
ATCTAGCAATTTCTCTAATGAAAAATAATTCTCTTTCTCTTATTTTAGGCCAATCTGTTGTCCATGAATGACTGTATTCCCAAACTATATGCTTTAGTTTATTTTCCCAATGAATAATTTCATCATCTATATTAGTTTTTTCCATGCATTCGGTTACACCTTTATTTTTATTATCGCTAATATCTGTTTCTGACATAAAAGATTCCGTGTCTTCTATGGATGCAGATTTATAATTCATGAATCTGATACTACTACCTCCTTCGCAATTTTGATAACTTATGTAGTTTTCAGGTAGCGTTAATTCCTTCTTTTTTATTAATTCACCTATCTTCTATTCTTCTCCTGCTCTTTCTTCAGAGCCAATTGTAAGAGGATTCATAAATTGTATGCCTTTTGATTGCATGCTATCAATTACATTATTAATATTTACTCTATATCTGGAATTACTTCTGTTAGTGAGCCTTCCTATAAATTTTATGCTTACTAACAAATTTGTACCTTTAAAATCTTCATATCCTTTGGTTTGGAAACCAAAACTCATTTTTTCAATAAATTCTTTAACAGGCCCCCCCCCCCCCCCCCCCCCCCCCCCCCCCCCCCCCCCCCCCCCCCCCCCCCCCCCCCCCCCCCCCCCCCCCCCCCCCCCCCCCCCCCCCCCCCCCCCCCCCCCCCCCCCCCCCCCCCCCCCCCCCCCCCCCCCCCCCCCCCCCCCCCCCCCCCCCCCCCCCCCCCCCCCCCCCCCCCCCCCCCCCCCCCCCCCCCCCCCCCCCCCCCCCCCCCCCCCCCCCCCCCCCCCCCCCCCCCCCCCCCCCCCCCCCCCCCCCCCCCCCCCCCCCCCCCCCCCCCCCCCCCCCCCCCCCCCCCCCCCCCCCCCCCCCCCCCCCCCCCCCCCCCCCCCCCCCCCCCCCCCCCCCCCCCCCCCCCCCCCCCCCCCCCCCCCCCCCCCCCCCCCCCCCCCCCCCCCCCCCCCCCCCCCCCCCCCCCCCCCCCCCCCCCCCCCCCCCCCCCCCCCCCCCCCCCCCCCCCCCCCCCCCCCCCCCCCCCCCCCCCCCCCCCCCCCCCCCCCCCCCCCCCCCCCCCCCCCCCCCCCCCCCCCCCCCCCCCCCCCCCCCCCCCCCCCCCCCCCCCCCCCCCCCCCCCCCCCCCCCCCCCCCCCCCCCCCCCCCCCCCCCCCCCCCCCCCCCCCCCCCCCCCCCCCCCCCCCCCCCCCCCCCCCCCCCCCCCCCCCCCCCCCCCCCCCCCCCCCCCCCCCCCCCCCCCCCCCCCCCCCCCCCCCCCCCCCCCCCCCCCCCCCCCCCCCCCCCCCCCCCCCCCCCCCCCCCCCCCCCCCCCCCCCCCCCCCCCCCCCCCCCCCCCCCCCCCCCCCCCCCCCCCCCCCCCCCCCCCCCCCCCCCCCCCCCCCCCCCCCCCCCCCCCCCCCCCCCCCCCCCCCCCCCCCCCCCCCCCCCCCCCCCCCCCCCCCCCCCCCCCCCCCCCCCCCCCCCCCCCCCCCCCCCCCCCCCCCCCCCCCCCCCCCCCCCCCCCCCCCCCCCCCCCCCCCCCCCCCCCCCCCCCCCCCCCCCCCCCCCCCCCCCCCCCCCCCCCCCCCCCCCCCCCCCCCCCCCCCCCCCCCCCCCCCCCCCCCCCCCCCCCCCCCCCCCCCCCCCCCCCCCCCCCCCCCCCCCCCCCCCCCCCCCCCCCCCCCCCCCCCCCCCCCCCCCCCCCCCCCCCCCCCCCCCCCCCCCCCCCCCCCCCCCCCCCCCCCCCCCCCCCCCCCCCCCCCCCCCCCCCCCCCCCCCCCCCCCCCCCCCCCCCCCCCCCCCCCCCCCCCCCCCCCCCCCCCCCCCCCCCCCCCCCCCCCCCCCCCCCCCCCCCCCCCCCCCCCCCCCCCCCCCCCCCCCCCCCCCCCCCCCCCCCCCCCCCCCCCCCCCCCCCCCCCCCCCCCCCCCCCCCCCCCCCCCCCCCCCCCCCCCCCCCCCCCCCCCCCCCCCCCCCCCCCCCCCCCCCCCCCCCCCCCCCCCCCCCCCCCCCCCCCCCCCCCCCCCCCCCCCCCCCCCCCCCCCCAGACCTTTTATGTTTTCCGGGTGTTGTATTTGATGGTGGTTTGTGTGCGGCTGCTGAGAGAAGTCGATCGTTGTGGCGGGACCTTTGTCTTTCCTTTCTTTTTCAATTTTTTCTATGGCTGTGTGCATACTGGATGTCGTTGCGACATCTTGTAGGTGCAGATGCTGGGTGTAATTGGTGTCTGCACGATACTAATAGTAGCAAAAAGGCCCGTGCGTTGCTTCGGGTACAAAATAAAAAAAGATTAGAAATCTAAACAATAGTATACCACTAAAACAAAATATTTCAAGTAGAATAACAATATTCATAGTACTCAGCATTTCTTGCAAGAAATTTATTCTCAAATAGAAAATATTTTCACAAGCTCTAACATGTGTAGTTGACAGGTAATCACTATGATACATTAATGATATCTTGGAAAAAGATGCAGGCATGCCACATACCAGGTCACTGCAATTCGCCCAGACTTCTTAGCTTTTTTCCTTTTCCTCACAAGCTATAGATAATTATTTCAGTAAACCAATTAAGTTCACTTCTAGAGAGTTAAACATGACTTTGTGATCTCCAACTCACTCGTTACTCTGTAAGGTTAAAGTAATATACATATGACTCTGTAATCCCATTGCTGCATTCTTGGTCACACACCACACATCGATGAAAAAGACATGCCATGGTACTGTTTGGTAGATGCCACCATACTGGTTCCATCTTTCAGAATCCACTAAATAGAATACAAATTGAACAAACAATAATATTTCGCATCTAATCCATCCTTAAGGTAAGAGTGCTTGTTGATTTACCTCAGAACCAGAAGGCAATAGGCAATCAAGGATGTCCACCTTCTTCAGCCACCATATCTTTTCAGTCTCTCCAAAATCTTGTGAGAACGACCACTGAAAGAAAGTGTTCCTTCAGCAAAAAGGAGAACATGGCGATAGGAGGAGGATGGTTGGGAAATTAAGGCGGTGAGGAGTGCCAAGGCATGTCCCTAAGGCTGCGGTGCTTTCCATTATCAGCTACAAAGCACTTCCTCCAAGTGCAGACTGAGCCATGAAATTAAATCGGATTGCAGCAATCTTGAAAGTTATGCCTCAACCAACAACTAAAATTGAATTGTCCTGCACTCATACATATGTAAAGATAAATCAGTATGCAAGAATGTAGTAAGCATTACTAACCGAAACCTTTATACCACTTTATTTTCTTTGGCTGATCAGGCTGTCTTTTAATAGAGACAAGCCTTTTAGGACCCGGGCCCCTTTATCGCCACCCTCCATACAGAAAAGGAGTCCTGGGATCTGTGCCACGCACTGCAACCTTTTATGTTTAGCAGGATTACTGGAACAGCAAGGCCTTGTACAATGCTAGGTGCTTAGGGAGGTGCTTAGAAAACTAAACCGAGTTTTTCTGAAGCACCAGTGCCTATTTCTACAGGAGAGACGCCAAAATAAGCGTCTATCATGCACAAATAAGCACCGGTGCTTAAGGAATGCCTAGATTATTTCTCTAAGCACCTCCCCTGAGCACCTTGCATCGTAGAGGGCCTAACAACTAACAGTGGGAGCTGGGCCTCGTAGGGCACTGTAGCAGATTCCAATGCGCTTGTCAGTTCCCGGTCGCGCCGATTGATGTCTTGTCGATCGACTTAGCGAGGTTGACTACACGATTATGAATATAGTAGGTGATGGTGTAACGCTCACAGTTAAACTTTGGCTGACCACTTTCACGGCAAAATCATAGCTTGCCAGCATAATGTTATACTATTAAAGCTAGCAATGGGCCAATGGCATTAAACAGACTCATCTTACCATTGCCAGGAATGCCTCTTTCCCACGTACCCTGCATGCACGCATGCTGGGATTGCTGTTGCCTACGGTTCTTAGGCTATACAACTGACATGGATTGATTTGACCACTCATCTTTACCGCATTACGACTCTGGCTCCGTCTGCAGCAAATTTAAATTGCAGTGCATGCCCCTACTTCCCCAACCACACATTGTACGAAGGCATGGCCACTCACATGGCAAAAACAGTGACCTCCTGTCATGTCGGGTACAGGCTAGTCACAAATACTAGCTGCCTATCGCCTGTAACTACTGACCAGTCCAACGCTATTAGACGAGGCAAATGATCTGACAAATCTGGCTCTTGCTGTAAATGGTCTGACTCTTCTCAGACCTCGGCACGAATCTCAGCACTACTGGACGGGGCTGATAAAGGGGTGCCGGGAGTCCCGGGTGCCATCACACCTTTTGGCTTTTAATACCAGCACACACACACATATATCAAGGATGAGATATGATCGTCCTCTTAATTCCTCTTTTTTTGGCAACTCTCTCTTCCACTAAAAAGATACCGATAGCACTTTCTAATTGAAACCAACCGATTAAAACCTTCCTTTTTGGGTGATCCAAACTCTAACAGAATGGTGGAGCTTGAAGGTAAAGAAATCAACACCCTAGTATTTTTCTCTTTTTCCAAACTTCACACTGTTCTCTTCATTACAACCAACAATCTCTCTCTCTCTCTCTCTCTCTCTCCTGACCTATATGCTGAAATATGACGGGCAAAATGGCGTGAACGGAAATCATGCAAATCTATCTCAACTTAATCTATACGTCCCATCCTCGTCCCTGCATCCCTTGGCATTGATCTCATCATGGATCGAAGCAAGGCGCTGGAAGAGGAAGGTATGAGGGTCTCCTTCTCAAGTTGCCCGCGACATGCTCAACGTCTAGGTAGTCATGCTCAGCTCGACCCAATTGTCCTCCACCTGCAGGTCACTCCCGCTAGTCTTTCTCCTCCCTACGGCTCCTCTAAGTCTGGCCGCTGCCACCACCTCAATCGCTCTGTACGCCCGCCCGCACAGTCACACCACATCCATCCAGTCACCCGCTCCGTACGCCCGCACTGCCACAACCTCAATCGCTCTGTACGCCCACCTGCACGGCCATATCACATCCATCCAGTCATCCGCTGCCGCCAGTGGTCCTTTGCTGCCGCCCGGCTACATCACATCCATCCAGTCGTCCGCTGCCGCCGTCGGTTCTTTGCTGCTACTTCGGGCGGCTCACCAAGACAGTTGTTGCTAGTCTATACTCACCTGCTAGCTTTCTACGTGCAGCGCTTGAATGATATGGCTGGAACCCTAGGTAAGGGAGGAGAGATCGGGAGAGAATAAGGAGGCTTTTGGGGGCATCGAAGGGATGTCAGATCCAGCGACATGAGTCTCGCCTCAGAGAAATAATAAAGCCGTCCGCCTGGACCCGGGATGAGGACTCCTTAACAAACATGTGAAACATACAAAACAGACCCAACCAACCACATACGGTTTTTTACGCGAGCCTGTGCGTATGGAATGTTAATTATGTTAGGGGTTGTACCTAAGTGGAACGAAACCAAAAATATTAATTTGCCTTATTAGTAGGTAATAAATATAGATATTCCCCTTTAAAAATATATATTTTATGTGACCATTGTGCTGCGCTTGAGGTGACACTCCTGACTGGCACTTCGAGCCAAAACTGCTACTGGCGAGCACATAGATGCAGCAGCAGAGAGCATGACCTCTATCGACTACAGCCCGTGAGATGTACAGAGGCGCCGCCGCTGCGATTTGTTTTCAGTAGTTTTTTGGAGATCGTGGTATATCACATGAGCGCTGGATAGATTAGGAGGCTGGGTAGTTTTTTTTTAATTGGCTTGCAAGGATTTCTTCTCTAAATTATTTCACAGCGGCCAGGTTTCTTGTCATTTAGTCATTGCATCTAGGTACGGGAAGGATCGATGAGCATAAAAAGGAAGTTGTGACGTTGTATTGAAGAGATAATAAAAGAAGAACTGTTCAGGTTTTTCTTTTGAGAGGGAAAAAACTGTTCGGGTTAGGCCCACCTTGTTATGTTACCCGGATAGAACGGCATAGATTCATAATTTTAGAAGATCCACAAATTCGAGGGCTGGTATTTTCTGATTAATGTGGGAATTTCTAGCTTATATGTCTATTTTTGACCCGTATTTTTCTTTTGAGGTAATTGCACCGATGGTGTCTAAACTTGCCACGGATGCGAACCAAATTATGGTTGGATGGTTAGAGGGACACTAGTGGAGAACCGGCCTTGAGTCCCGGTTGGGAAGGGCCTTTAGTCCCGGTTCACTAACCGGGACAAATAAATCGGGACTAAAGGCCCCCATCCTTTAGTCCCGGTTTGCCACGACCCGGGACTAAATCCCTTTCACGTGGCCGGTAGCGGGCGCCGGGGGATGTGGACCTTTAGTCCCGATTGGTGCCACCAACCGGGACTAAATCCCTTTTACATATAAGACCCCCATATATGTAAAAAAAAATGATGCCAGAGTTTTGCATCAAAGAAGAAGGCGGAGTTTCAAATCCAAGCCAACGGTGCGAGCAATCTCTGCATATTGCTCATATTATTAGAAGACACTAGAGCCAAGCCATTTATTCACCGAGAGACAATGCCACGTGAAAAAAGAGAAGATTCCTGAAGATTGAAGATTGTCGGGCACTCTCTCTCGCTCTTATCCATATTATTAGAAGGACACGCATGTACCCTAGTAGGACACGCGTGTATGCTACTGTATTGTAAAATAAATAAGTGAGGGCCTCGCTGGCAGTCGCGGGAAGACTCCCGAAGGCATCGCTGGCAGCCGTCTCGCCGCTATAAAAGGAGGGGGAGAGGAGGAGATGGAAACAGAGACAGAAGCCTGGAGCGCAGCACACACTCCTCAGACGAGAAGCACTCGAGCCAGCTCTCTCGTTTAGTTGCTTAGCCACCACTCCACTTGTAGAATATCCAAGAAGGCGCTGCGATCGCCAAGAGTCCTAAGGTAATTTCGTAGTTTGTGTGTAATCCCTTCGAGGTCTCCCGAAAGGGAAAACCGTATGTAAATTATGTTGTTGAAATGATGTAGTTTCTTTGATTTCACTTGGTGTTTTTTCTTATGAATTTATGGGAAGAGTTCTTATGCTAGGGATCCTATAGGAGAAACCTCTGCGTGTTTGTTCTCCGTGTAGCCCAGAGTTGGCGTTGAGAGAGAACCCGTTGCCGTAGAGAAGTGTTCCCTTCGGGTGGAACTGCCTGGGAAGACGATAAGAATTTTGCCTAATAAATTTGTATTTAAAAACATTCAAGTGAACGTAAACTAGCTACATATGATGCAACATAATGATAAATATGGTGAGTACCGAGTAGGAATATTACACCTCTGCGCGCACCGTCGGACGAGCTGAATCAGCCCTGAATAGATCCTGCATATCAGTTTAAGATAAGCAAATATTAGCCTAATTAAGCCGTGTTAATTACCAGACACGCTCATATCAGCAAAGAATTGAATATTGCAGTGAATAGTAAAATACTATTCCGAATAGTAAACGCCGATAATTGGCGCCGTAAGAACAGTACCTCGAATTTTGCTCTATATCTGAAACAGTGTTGTCGGTCCATGGAAACCAAGCCTGAAACAGTGTTTTCACGCGCCGTGATGAACAGTACCTCGAATTTTGCTTTCGATAACCACACGCGCTAATTAAGACCGCGTTCAGCGATCAAAAATATAGAGTATCTATTTAATATACCCAGTACATATATATTTTTTTTTTGTATATCTGTTGGTATATATATATATATACAATTTGGTATACACAATTTCTCCTATAAGTTGCAGATCATTACATGCAGGCATTAGGTGTAATGGTATTCTCCGTCGGGAGCTATGACCTGGTCAAGCAAAAATCCCGTAATTTCCTCTTGAAGTGCTCGTATGCTGTCCGTTGGTAGGAGCTGATCCCGCATCTCTTGCATCTTTAAAGAAGGAGATCAATATGAATATATTAGTTGTGTGTGTATATATTAGATAATGATAAAAAGAATTGTGAATAGTGTTTACGTACCCAAAGATTTCTTCCATCTCTGCTCCTTTCGGTGATAATGCGAATGTTCTCGCAAACGTAGTATGCACATAAATTATTCCCCGGTGCCTGCCTCAAGTACTTTACGAGAATAGAATTCAATCAGATAATAATCAAGTATGATAATGGTATTGAAACTAAAATTAAAGAGATGCGCGGACGTAGCTAGCTACCTAGTACTACTTAATTACCCTTGGTCGCCACCATTTCAGGCTTGGTTTCCATGGACCGACAACCTCTTTGATGAACTTTTTCCAAACCCTGCCCGGTAAAGAAAATGAATAAATGAGTTATTAATTACTTGATATCAGGAAATGAACTAAAGAGGCCGACATAGTGCGATAATGATTGAAATTACCTGTCGAGCATCAACTTCAGGTTGTAGTATTCTTGAGGGTCTCTAGTTCGTGAGTCCAGTACTTCAACTTTTCCCTCATCAACTCTAATGATTAGCAGGATCCAGTGGAAACTGCGCACACGTTTGTATAAGCGGGCATGCATAACTCATCAACTACACTTAACATCGAGTAAGCAAAATAGAATTTGTAGTACAAGACACTAACACTCACTTGAAGTTGTAAGGAAATACTATATCTGGTCCGGCATTTAGTTCCTTCAAAAACATTAGCAAGTTGGCCTCTGTGTCTTTGGGTTCTTTTAACACTTTTTCATAAATGGTATTTGGGTCAATGAACCCAATGCCATAGACTCCATCTCTTTTCATTTAAAAAATCTTCATTCTGCATAATACCACACAAAAGAATATAGTGAGGATAATTACAGGCAATGAACGAGCTGAGGTAGAGACTTAAATTACAGAAAGAAATCACTTACAGACAATAGCAACTGACGAGAGATTTGTCCAATGCGCCTTGATTGTATAACTGAATAAGTTCTGGCAAGTCAATCCACACATCGGCTCCATGGAAGTAATGCTCTGGCTTGGCTTTCAAGATGAGGCTCTCTCGCCCGGCCTTTACTTCTCTCAGGTACTAGTCATGCAATCTGCGCATCTGCATTGATAGAAGCTGGACCTCCTCAGGCCTGACCAGAGGGTTCCCGGGGACGTATTTCCATGCTAGTTCCTTATTCTCATCAATCTTGGGGAGATCCTCGATGCCTAGGAGTTGTTCAACAGTGACACCGGCCTCTCTAGCCATCTGTCTAGCAGCGTCGGTTATTACTGGCTTATCGGTGGTACTCACCTTGAGCGGGGGGATCGATTGCACTGCCTGTTCTCCTAGGTAGGGAACAATTTTCCCGCTTTTATTACTACCTGTTGTAAGGCTCGACTCCTTATCTTTTTGTGCACGATATGACTTCTCAATAGAGCGCTCATAGTCTGATTGACTTTTCTCCATAGCCAGTTTAGCAAGATCCACAAAGTGTTGTATGACTTTCTCAGATATTTTCTCCTTTGGCGGCGGGGGCGGTTTCGGTGCAAAATGGGCCTTCACTTGGGCAGCCACTTCGGCGTTGTTTTCCTCGATACTCATCTCGTAAGCCAACTTCTTTTTGGCAGCAGACTCGGGTTTCCGCTTTGGTCCTTCCTTCTGCTTGGGAGTCCGCTGACGCTGCAGAGTTCGATATTGCGAACTCGCGCTGGGCTCCGCCTCGGGGTGGGCTGGAGTCGGCTGATGCGGCGGATTTGGAGTGAAGTCGGCTGACGCGGCAGACTTGGAGGAGGAGTCGGCTGACGCGGCGGACTTGGAGGAGGAGTCGGTGCCCTTGGCGTCGAGTTTGGAAAGACGATGCAATCCTTTCTCCATACAATGATACCACGTATGGCTTCTTCCAGTGTGTGCTCCCCTTGACCTCCAGGAAAGTCAAGGTCTAGTGAGTCATATACCGACATCACTTCATCCACCCCAACGCGAGCATAGCCAGCTGGAATCGGATTGCCATGGAAGGTTGCTTCAGGGGGATTTGGTAAAGCATAGCCGTCCGCCACCTTCATGGATATGTTCTTCAGTTTCATGTGTAGCTCACAAGTTGTCGTCTCTTCGATATCATCCACGAGGTATCTAGCCAGCAGTGCATCATCGGCCGGGACCCCCGTGGAACCCACGCTGCTTTTCAGTATAGATGGGACGGTGCTATCCAATGCTGGATCTGCTTGCTGCTGCCGCTGAGACGCCCTTTCCAGGCTAAGTGTGTCGATCGGCTCCTGCTGCCGTATGAAAGCGCGTTCCAACTCCGCGTGCTTTGATTCTACCTGTTGAAGCCGGTCTGCATCCTGCTTCTTCTTGTCTTCCTTCTGCTTCTTCTTTCTCGCATGGTTTCTGTAACTGACGTTCCAGTCCGCAAACCCCTCAACCCACGGAACAACGCCTTTGCCTCGTGTTCGTCCCGGGTGTTCAGGATTCCCGAGGGCGCGTGTAAGCTTGTCATTCTCTCTCTCGGGCTGGAACGCCCCCGTTCGAGCCGCTTCTATTGCAACAAGTAAAGCGTCTGAGGCTTCTTTAAGACTTGCCTGCACCATAATCTCCCCTGTCTTTGGGTCCAACTTTCCCCCATGCGCATAAAACCAAGTCCTGCACCTGTCGGGCCAACCCAATGTTTTTGGAGTGACCCCTCCAGCAATCATCTTTTCCTCAGATTCATCCCACTTAGGCCGGCCAATCTTGTAGCCACCTGGCCCCAGAACATGGTGAAACTTTTTCTTCTCAGCATTGATCTTATTTTTCCTCGACCGTTCCTTAGCTGCTTCCGATTCCTTGAACTCCACAAATAAGTCCCAGTGATCTTTTGCCTTCTCCAGTGCTCCAGTGAATTCTGGAGTCTGCTTTCCTGCTTCGACGTACATGGCCCATAATCTTTTCTTGTGGTTGCTGAATTGTGTGGCCATCTTCTGAAGATCACTCTTCTTGACTTTCTCCCGTTCTGCATCTGTTAAATACTCTGGTAGGGTGAAATGTGATATGAGCGTTTTCCAAAGCATATCTTTTGCTCTTTCGTTGACAAAACTAACTCCTCGATCTCCCTTTGGCTTATTTCATTCTCGAACGGAGATCGGGATTTGGTCCCTGAGAATAACTCTGCACTGACGAGTAAATTTGTCCGCATTCTTTTTAGGAGCAAGCGGTTCGCCATTTGGTTTGATCTCATCGATGTTGTACTTTATGCCAGCCAGCAACTTTTTGGCCGGGCCTCGTACTGTCCCCCCCCCCCCCCCCCCCCCCCCCCCCCCCCCCCCCAAAAGAAGAATGATCGATTCGTTAATATATATAAATCAATTAATACATGTAATGATCACCAGAGGCCTTATATATATATATATATACCTCGCCGGTCTTTATTATTTGAAGAACATTTCCTTCGTCATCATTGTTGTGGCCTTCGTCTCTTCGTTCGTCTTCATCAAATATTAATACTCCCTCACCAGAATTAATGTTCAGATATTGCGAGCCGTCATCTTCGGGTTCATTCTCATCTGGGCTCGGGGAGCGTATGATGTCGAACATGGTCTCTTCTCTGTCTCTGCCGGTATTGTCTATAGCTTATATTAACTAATCCGGAAGAAAGACAAAACAATTTAGTATTCAAATTAGAATGCAATCAATAAGGAAAAACTGAATCATAGTAGATAATATGCATCTCGAATAATATCACTAATACATCTCGAATAATCCAGATAATACGCATCATCGAATATAATCTCGAATACATCGTCTCGAATATTATCGAATATAATCTCGAATACATCTCGAGTATTAATTATCACTAATACATCTTGAATATTATCATATAACATCACTAGCTAATACAGATCGAATATTATCGAAGAATCTAGTTCACTCGCGGTTCCTGAGGCGCGGGCGGTGGACACCCAAAGAGAAGGAACCATCACAGGATCATAGCTCGGGTGAGATCCTGAATAACCTGCCAGGTATTGGAGAACCTGACGTCCAACGCAACCATGTAGCGACGGACGTGCTCGTCCTCCTCCGTGACACGGCGACGTACCACCTCCGCGGGGGCCGGCTGCCTCCGCACCGAAAGTGGCCCACGCGACCGCCACCAAAAAAGCTCCGGGTCGACGACGGAAGCCCGGTTCCTCACCAAGCTACGTGCCCCGGAAGGTAGCACCTCCCAGTGCCAGCTCGGCGGAGCCCAGTCCCGGACATGGCGCCTCTCAAGCAGGTTCTCGCCACCGAGTCGACGACGAGGATGCGAGCCGGGCATCATAGACGTCGAGAACAAATTCTATGCAAATTTAACATTTTTTAAATGCTTGATTTTGATTTTTGTAATTCTTTTTCACTTGATTTTGCAAATACATGATGAACTTTTGCAAATACAACATTAAAATATTATTAATACATGGTCAACTTTTTTCTATGCAACGTTTTCCTATGCAACTTTTTTCTATAAGTATAAAAAACTAAAAAACAGAAAATCTATGCAAATTCCAACGTTCATCTACATATACATATATACATACATTGTATAAAAAAACTAGTGAAAAAAAACTAAAACATACATACATATAGTGAAAAAATAATCATCTAAAACATCAAAACATACATACATATATACATATATACATATGTACATACATTGTACTAATTAATAATAATCTAAAACATGCATATCTAGTGAAAAAAAATCACCGGAGGGGCGGGGCGGCGCGAGCTCACGGTGGGCGAGGTTCGAGGCCGGCGACGGTCGAGGCCGGCGGGCGCGGGCGGCGCGTCCGGGGCGGTGATCGACGGTGTCGGGGCAGGCGAGCCCCCCCCCCCCCCCCCCCCCCCCCCCCCCCCCCCCCCCCCCCCCCCCCCCCCCCCCCCCCCCCCCCCCCCCCCCCCCCCCCCCCCCCCCCCCCCCCCCCCCCCCCCCCCCCCCCCCCCCCCCCCCCCCCCCCCCCCCCCCCCCCCCCCCCCCCCCCCCCCCCCCCCCCCCCCCCCCCCCCCCCCCCCCCCCCCCCCCCCCCCCCCCCCCCCCCCCCCCCCCCCCCCCCCCCCCCCCCCCCCCCCCCCCCCCCCCCCCCCCCCCCCCCCCCCCCCCCCCCCCCCCCCCCCCCCCCCCCCCCCCCCCCCCCCCCCCCCCCCCCCCCCCCCCCCCCCCCCCCCCCCCCCCCCCCCCCCCCCCCCCCCCCCCCCCCCCCCCCCCCCCCCCCCCCCCCCCCCCCCCCCCCCCCCCCCCCCCCCCCCCCCCCCCCCCCCCCCCCCCCCCCCCCCCCCCCCCCCCCCCCCCCCCCCCCCCCCCCCCCCCCCCCCCCCCCCCCCCCCCCCCCCCCCCCCCCCCCCCCCCCCCCCCCCCCCCCCCCCCCCCCCCCCCCCCCCCCCTTGCTCCTAAAAAGAATACGGACAAATGGATTCGTCAATGCGGAGTTATTGTCAGGGACCAAATCCCGATCTCCGTTCAAGAATGGAATAAGCCAGCAAAGGGAGATCGAGGAGTTACTTTCATCGATGAAAGAGCAAAAGATCTACTTTGGGAATCGCTCATGGCATATTTCACCCTACCAGATCATTTGACAGATGAAGAATGGGAGGAAGTCAAGAAGAGTGCTCTTAAAAAGATGGCGATAGCATTCAACAACCACAAGAAAAGAACATGGGCCAAGTACGAAGCAAACGAAAAGAAGACTCCAGCATTCAAGGGAACACTGGAGAAGGAAAAAGATCACTGGGACGCTTTCGTGCAGTTCACGGAATCGGAATTAGCTAAGGAACAGTCGAGAATAAACAAGATTAATGCTGCGAAAAAAAGTGGCACCATACTCTGGGGCCAGGTGGCTACCAGGTCGCCCGGCCTAAGTGGGATCTCGCTGAGGAACATATGATTGCTGCAAGGGTCACTCCAGTTACATTGAGTTGGCCCCCCAGGTGCAGGACTTGGATTTATGGGCATGGGGGGAAGTTGGACCCAGAGACAGGGTTGGTTATGGAGCAGGCAAGTCTTAAAGAAGCCACCGACGAATTACTTGTTGCAATAGAAGATGCTCGAACGGGGAAGTACAAGACCGATAGAGAGAATGACGAGCTTACGTGCGCCCTGAAGAATCCTGAACACCCAGGACGAACATGAGGCAAAGGCATTGTTCCGTGGTTTGAGGGGTTTGCGGATTGGAACGCCACTTACAGAAGCCGTGCGAGAAAGAGGAAGCACGAGGAGGAGCAGAGGAAGCAGGAAGCAGACCGCCTTCAACTGGTAGAATCAAAGCACGCGGAGTTGGAACACGCTTTCCTAAGGCAGCAGGAGCAGATCAACTCACTTAGCCAGGAAAGGGCGTCTCAGCGGCAGCAGCAAGCAGATCCAGCATTGGATACAACCGTCACATCTATGCCGAAAAGCAGCGTGGGTTCCACCCCGGCCGATGATGCACTGCTGGATAGATACCCTGTGGATGATATCAAAGATACGACAAATTGTGAGCTACACATGAAAGTCAAGAACATATCCATGAAGGTGGCGGACGACTATGCTTTAACAAATCCCCCTGAAGCAAACTTCCATTGCAATCCGATTCCAGCTGGCTAGTCTCGTGTCGGGGTTGATGAAGTGATGTCAGTATATCACGAGCTAGAGCTTGACATTCCTGGAGGTGACGAGGAGCGCACACTGGGAGAGGCCATACATCATATCATTCTATGGAGAAAGGATTGCATCGTCTTTCCAAGGCCACCGACTCCTCCTCCAAGTCCGCCGCGTCAGCAAGCTCGTCCTCCAAGTCCACCACCGCGTCAGAAAGCTCCTCCTCCAAGTCCGCCACCGTGTCAGCCGACTCCAACCCTGCCTGAGACGCAGCGCAGCGCTAGTCCTCCAAGTCCGCCACCGCGTCAGCCGACTCCAACCCTGCCCGAGATGCAACGCGGCGCTAGTCCGCTACCGCGTCAGTCGTCTCCACCACCCCACCCCAAGACGGAGCCCATCAACGTGAGTCCGCCATATCAATCTCGGGCGCGTCAGCCTTCTGCAAAGCGGAAAAGAGCACCAAGCAAGAAAGCTCCTCCTGCCAAAAAGAAGTTGCCTTACCATATGACTAACGAGGAACTCGACGCCGAAGTGGCTGCCCAACTGAAGGCCCATTTTGCACGGAAACAGCCCACGCCGAAGGAGAAAATACCTGATGAAGTCATAACACACTTTATTGATAATTCTCAACCGGCTGTGAAGAGGACGGCCTCAGACTATGACTGTATTATTAAGAAGTTATATCATGCACAAGAGTCGAGCTCGAGCCAAGCACGTAGTAGTAAATGCGGGAGAACTGTTCCCTAGCTGGGAGAACAGGCAGTGCAATCGATCCCCCCGCTCATTGTACAACAATCACATGTGAGTACCGCCAATCTGCTGGAAATAACCGACGCTCATAGACAGATGGCTAAAGAGGCTGGTTGCACTGTTGAACAACTCCTTGGCATCGAGGATCTCCCCAAGATTCAAGATCACGAAGTAGCATGGAAATATGTCCCCGTCCAAGATCTGGTCAGGGATGTCAAGAGTCTATCAACGAGAATGCACGATTTGCATGACTGGTAGCTGATAGCAGTCAAGAAGGGGCTAGATTCCCTCATGGTGAAAGTCAAGGAAGAACATTACTTCCATGCAAAAGATTTGTGGGTTGAGTTTCAAGAAATGTTTCAGTTATTCAATCAAGACGCACTCGACAAATCTCTCGTCAGTTGCTATTGTCTGTAAGTGATTTATTTATGTAATTTAAGTCTCTAGCTGTGCTCGTTCGTTGCCTGTAATTATTCTCATTATATTCTTTTCTGTGGTATTGTGCAGAATGAAGATTTATGAAATGAAAAGAGATGGACGCTATGGCATTGGGTTCATTGACCCAAATACCATTAATAAAGAGGTGTGGACACGTCACTCAAAAGAGACAGAGAAGTTGTTGCTACAATTTTTGAAGCAACTAAATACCCAACCAGAAATAGTTTTTCCTTACAACTTCGGGTGAGTGTTACTGTCTTATACTCCCTCCATTCCACAATGTAGTGCTTCCTCTATCCTCGTGCTTCAACTTTGACTGTAAATTTAACCAACGAGACCGTTTGCGGCGGGAGCAAAAGTTATACCACTGAATTCGTATTCAAAAGAAGTTTTCAATCATGTAATTTTTTCTCCCGCCGCAGTCGGTCTCGTGGGGTAAATTTATGGTCAAAGTTGGACCTCGGGAAGCGCGGGCGCAATATATTTCGGAACGGAGGGAGTACTACAAATTCTATTTTGCTTACTAGCTAGATATTAATAAGTGTAGTTGATGAGTTACATATATATGCACATGCCCGCTTAATTATGCAAACGTGTGCGCATGCAGTTTCCACTGGATCCTGCTAATCATTGAAGTTGACGAGCGAAAAATTAGAGTACTGGACTCACTACTTAAAGACCCTAAATATTACTTAATCGTGAAGGGGATAGTCGACAGGTAATTTCAATCATTATCGCACTATGTCAGCCTCTTTACTTCATTTCCTGATATCAACTAATTAATAACTCCTTTATTCATTTTCTTTGCCGGACAGGGTTTGGGAAATCTTCATCAAACAGGTCCAGGCCAATGGAAAAAAGAGCTAAATGGGTGCGACCCACGGTACGTAATTAAGTAGTACTAGCTACATGTCCGCGCAGTGGCGGAGCTTGACAAGAATGCATGGGGGGCCAAAAAATTTTAACCACTGCAATAAACTATAACTCGTAGCCTGACGGCAAAATGATATTCATATTACCTATATCGGTGGCAAAGTACATATATAGTACTTCAAAAAAGAACTAGACCAAAACATACATCTTGTCTACTTGCTTACATATACCACTGAACCCTTGAAACTTCAACGAGCCATTACCAAACCATGGAGGTACTACTGCCCATCAGCTTTTCGTTCTCCTTTTTAGTCTTAATTCAAGTAACTAGCTGAACATTCCACGTAAAAAAAGACAAGTAACTAGCTGACCAAATCTGCCAACAAATAGGACCGAGTCAATAGCAGTACTAATCAAACTCATACAGGGAACCAAACGGCAAAAGAACTGGAGGCGTGGCCGGCCAGCCGGTTGTTCACGCAGATGCAGGCAACATCATTGGCAACAACGAATTAGTGGCTAAGACACAGAGCTCCCTGTCGTTGGCTGCGTGTGTGGCCCAGAGGATAGAGGTGGAGCTCTTGCGCGAGTCAGCGTGGAGCCTGTGTGGTGGCAGTCGCGCCAGATGAGATGGAGCAGCCTAGCGCTTGAGTAGCAATGCCGGGTGAGATGAAGCAACCGAGCAGGCGAGCAGCTGAGTTGTGCATGCATGAAGATGATGGGCGTGTGCATGCATCAGAAAATGGGACAAAGTCATACTAGTACCTCATAAAAAATAAATCTCGTTTGGGCTGGGGGGGCCACGGCCCCCTCAGACTTCAACATAGCTCCGCCATTGTGTCCGCGCAACTCTTTAATTCTAGTTTCAATACGATTATCATGCTTGATTAATTAATATCTGATTGAATTCTATTCTTATAAAGTGCATGAGCCAGGCGCCGGGGAATAATTTATGTGCATACTACGTTTGTGAGAACATTCACATGATGACGTCCGAAAGTAACAGATCTAAAAGACAACTTTGGATACGTTTCCCAGAACACTATCCATAATTTTTTTATCATGATCTAATATATATACACACAACTAATATATTCATCTTGATCTCCTTCTTTAAAGCTGACGGAGATGCGGGATAAGCTCCTACCAACGGACCGCATACGAGCACTTCAAGAGGAAATTGAGAGAATTTGGTTGACCAGGTCATACATCCCAAAGGAGAATACCATTACACCTAACGCCTGCATGTAATTATCTGCAAATTGTAGGAGAAATTGTATATATGTACCAAATTGTATATATATATATATATGTGTACATGCATATGGTCGTACGAGAAATTATATGATATATATATATATGATTGGTTCTACGAGAAATTCTATTTATATATGCATGGCGTGTACAATATGTATGTAGTAGCGTAAAATATGTTTGAAATAAAAAAAAGAAATGAAAAAGACCCCCCCCCCCCCCCCCCCCCCCCCCCCCCCCCCCCCCCCCCCCCCCCCCCCCCCCCCCCCCCCCCCCCCCCCCCCCCCCCCCCCCCCCCCCCCCCCCCCCCCCCCCCCCCCCCCCCCCCCCCCCCCCCCCCCCCCCCCCCCCCCCCCCCCCCCCCCCCCCCCCCCCCCCCCCCCCCCCCCCCCCCCCCCCCCCCCCCCCCCCCCCCCCCCCCCCCCCCCCCCCCCCCCCCCCCCCCCCCCCCCCCCCCCCCCCCCCCCCCCCCCCCCCCCCCCCCCCCCCCCCCCCCCCCCCCCCCCCCCCCCCCCCCCCCCCCCCCCCCCCCCCCCCCCCCCCCCCCCCCCCCCCCCCCCCCCCCCCGGGGGGGCTTTAGTCCCAACCCTTTAGTGCCGGTTGTTGAACCGGCACTAAAGGCCCTTACGAACCGGGACTAAACGCCGATTCTGCACTAGTGACCAGGAGCTGGGAAAATATTTCTAAATATTTTTCCTCTTCGTTTAAAATGCGTAGTGATGCATTACAGCCTCGAGCGCGCCATGTACGAGGCTACCGACATCCTCGACCTCTGCCAGCTCAAGATCATGGTGGGAAGCTGCAACTGTTTAAGCTGCAACCTCGCAGCCCCTCTTCTTCTACCTTACAACTCTCTCTCGTTGTTTATCTCAAGAACACACAAGGTTAGGAGGAACTCACAAACACACACACACGCATGTACCAAGGAAGAACACAAACAGGCTTTGCCGAGAGGCTCTCTTCCTTGGCTATCACAAAGGCTACATTTTTGTTTCTGCCCTCACGGCCATTTTTCTCATTTCTCACTGTAACTTATATATACATACGAAGCTGAGCTTCACGCACAACTCAGCCGCCACATCCGGCCACTAACACCGCGTCCACTAACTAATCCCTAGCTGCTACATGCATGCACACGACCAACACTTGCGCAACATCCCCTTAACGGCCACACAATCTGGCCATGCAGCTAAGGGCATGTACAATGGTTGATAAGATAGTCTTATCTTAAATCTTGCATGTAATTTATAGATGACAAAAAAATGTCTACAATGGGTCATCGCTTAGCCTTATCTTCAATAACCAGCTATTCCTAAAAACGTGGTGAGACATATTGTGTTAAGAGATCATCTCTTGTCTTCTCTTAAATAAAAGAAGACAAGCCTTTTCTTATGAGTCCTCTCTCCTCCACCTCATCATTTATCCTACGTGGCACTCCTAAGATAGCACCATTGTACATGCCCTAACAAACCCAGTAGCTATTGATATGCGTGTACTAATCAACCTAGACCGAATCACTCAGTCATATCTCAACTAACTCACACATGCACAACTACTCAACAAACTAAATGACTTGCCGGCTCACCTGACTCGACCTATGCAGTCCGTCATGCTCCAGCCTCCATCGCGTCTTGCCGCTTCTCACGGCGTTGCCGAATCACACAGCAACATCAGCATCTCACAATGCTCACCGCATTGCACGTACGGCAGCTTGGCATCTCGCCTTCTTCACGCGTACAGCTGAAGATTCACCGGACAGTTGACACCCTAGACTAAACTACATGCAAAACTCAAACATGCAAATACAATATATCAAGATTAGTGCTAACAGTAACCCCGAACCCCCGCTTTGCCCATGAAATTGGCGGCTGCATCAAAAAGTGCAACCAGACGCTCGACTCCATCCAGGAGCGAAGCGCTGCCTTCAACTTCCTCAATCTAACTTCCTATGAAAATTGGAGGACCGCCCGACCTAGTGCTGCTTACCAGAAGACATACCCGGTGTTGGAGCAGTCGGGTGTGGTAGGCGAGAAGATTGAAGATGATACAAAAGCCTTGGTGGAGAAGCTATGTGACAAAAATGATATTACAAATGTCTTGGTGCTTGCCATCGTGGGTGTAGGCAGGATCGGCAAGACCACCCTTGCCAAGAAGGTCTTCAACCACTAGGCCATCGAGCACAAGTTCAATATTAAGATATGGTTGAGCGTGACAAAATAATTCAATGTGGTTGAGCTGCTGAAGACAGCCATCGTCGCCACCAACGGAAACCTCCTTGAGGGTGGGACTCAAGACAAGTCTCTACTTGTGCTGGCTCTTGCCAACACCATGAGGGACAAGAAGATCTTTCTTGTGTTGGATGACATGTGGGGCACCAATGAATGGAACAATCTATTAAAAGCTCCCTTTAGCCACGGTATGCCCGGTAGTCGAGCCCTCATCACAACAAGACATGATACTATTGCCCGAGGCATGAAAGTTGTGCATCCCTACCATCATGTTGACTATTTTGCTAGCTAGATCTAATATTTATATGGGTCATGCTATATATGCTCTTTCATTTCATCATGACAAGAAAGAGAAAGGGATGCCTATTAATCAAAATGCTTGCATTGTCACAGCTAAACTATCCCGACAGTCTTTGCTTGATAAATTTTTTAGGTAGTACAAAGTCACCAACCTTATTTTCTTTATTTGATGAGCGACCCTAAATGTGTACATAAAACAATGCTACTAGTTAGTAGCCACTGCCAATGATTATGTGTTTCATACTAACTCTATAGGTTTAAACTGGTTGCAGGTACTCACAAAATGATAAAAGTAAACTCAAGATTGACATGCTAAAGGATATTGGATTGCATATTTTAGCAAAATGTGATGGTTTGCCGCTTGCTGTAAAAGTGATGGGAGGACTCTTATGCCAGCAGGAGAAAGAACGGGGTGATTGAGAAAAGGTCTTGAATGATACCATATGGTCAGTATCACAAATGCCAGAAGAGCTAAATTATGCAATACTCCATCGGTTCCAAAATATAAGGTGTATTAGTTTTTTCAAAAGTCAAACATGTGCATGTTTGACCAAGTTTTTAGGAAAAAAAATGCCAATATCTACAATACCAAATTTGTATCATTAAATCCATCACGACAAGTATTTTCATATTTTATTTATTTTGTATTGTAGATGTCAATATTTTATTCTATAGTCTTGGTCCAACATACACAAGTTTGACTTGCACGGAAATTGATACACTTTATATTCTGAAACGGAGGCCGTATATCTTAGCTATGAGGACTTGTCCCCTTGCTTAAAATAATGTTTTCTGCATTTCTCCCTTAAGCCTAAAAACTTAATCCTAGGTGTCTGTCAAATTGTTGGCCACAAATTTAGCGTCCATAAGGCTATAACTACCTCAAAATATACCCCATACGAGAACATACAAAATATGGCTCAATTGCACAATTTAAAAAAAAAATTAAACTCAGTGCTTAACGATAAAATATGATAGAAACTATGAAAAATACTATTTGATACAAAAGAATACCAAATCACTGGTTTGCTTCATCAGTGTCTCTCATAACCTGATCAATGGTAGAAGAAGAACCAACACCTTCAAGACATCGAAAGTATAATTTCATAAGAGAAGGCATAAACATCAAGTGAAATAATTAACATTGATACAAAGCTAAAAACTTACCACTATGATGAGGTAAAACCCATTCGCGAAACATATAGGATTGAAAGTGATACAAAATAGCATCATCACCAATACTTGCAAATACATCTCGCTCAATATAGCACACCATGCTATAATTCATCGAATCATCACCCATCTTATTCCTCAACTCAGTCTTGCTGCCCCAATATGGCAATCAAGCATCAACTGAGTGAAAACCAAGAAGGCCGTGAGATCATTAAACACTGCATATGTGTACAAGTTTGCTCCGCCGACCACAGCAGGAAAACGAGATGGCAGTTCAGCATAGCACAATGCATTGAGCACACACGCAGCTCCAGCAAGAGCAAAACTGATCGTAACACCTGTTTGAGGCAATCGTGTTATTTGAGCAGAAATAAACAAGGAAAGAAACTTTACAGAAGCAATATCATAAAGTAACGATAACAACCAAATGATAATGAGAAACAGCAACCTACTCGATGATATAAAAACTAGGTACTTAGATTTATTATTGGACAACATGGATCAGAATGTTTGAGCTCACTACTCTCGTGAATTATCTTACTTAAATCGTTCATGCCATTGTGAGCCAATCCAACAAAGCTGCTGCTACTATTGCAAACTGCAGTCCGTTGACCGAGTAGTAGTGTGTGGTTGTGGTGCC